>CAJHQP010000103.1:0-300831 GCA_905132765.1 Moricandia arvensis
GTAGGATTCTCCAAAACCGATTCACTCGTGATCATCTTCTCCCTCCTCTTCTTCTTCTTCTCTTCTATTATAAAGTTGACCTCTTTTTTTGTTTTCCGAGAATAAAAAAACAATGGTGGTGGAGCAGCAGCAGAAGACGAAGAAGAGGTTCGCTCTGTTTCTTGCCACGTGCGACTCAGAGTTCGTGAAGAAAGCTTACGGTGGCTACTTCAACGTCTTCGTCTCCACTCTCGGCGACGAAGGCGAGCAATGGGATCTCTTCCGAGTCGTCGACGGCGATTTCCCCGACGAGAACGATCTCGATAGCTACGATGGTTTTGTTATCAGTGGCAGCCCACATGACGCCTTCGCAGACGCTGATTGGATCGTCAAGCTTTGCTCGCTTTGTGAGAGGCTTGATGAGATGAAGAAGAAGGTTCTCGGCATCTGTTTCGGCCATCAGGTAAAAGGTTTTTGATTTGGATCTGGTCCGAATTGGATTCTTAGGGTTTAGAGCTCTGTTTCAGGAACTGTTTGGGTGTAAAGTCTCAGACTTTGGTAATCTATAGTTAGTTACTGGGCATTTCTAGATTTACATGTTAATGAACTGCCATTTTTGTAAAAATTGAAATATTTCTAGTCAAAGCCTCACACTTTGATGGGTTTCATGGTCAAAACATTAGAGCTCTGTATCAGGAACTATCTGGTGATAAAGTCTCATACTTTGGTAATATAATATAGTTAAGTTACTGGGCATTTCTAGATTCCATGTTGTTGACATCTCCATGTTGTGAAATGTTACTAGTCAAAGTCCCAGACTTTAGTAATCTATAGTTAGTTACTGGGCATGTCCAGAATACATGTTGAACTGCATTTTATAACATCCTCATTTTCTGAAATATTATTAATTAAAGTCTCAGACTTTGATTATCTATAATTACTGGGCATTCCAGATCCCATGTTGTTGAATTGCATTTTATAACAGACTTTGGTAAGCTATAGTTACTGGGCATTTCCTGAATCCATGTTGTTGCACTGCATTTTATGAGGTGTTCATGATATCTTAACTTCATCTTCTTCTTCTTTTTCATAGAATTGCTTACTCTCAATGTTGATCTGAATGGTTGAGTTTGTATCCATACCATTCTGTATCTCTAGTTTGTTTGAGTCTCTGAAGAGAGAGGCAAATGCTTTTGGCACTCTTGCATCATTTACTTGCTATGTAAACTTTCCCCTCTAAGTGGAAATTGATTAAGCGGTTTTGTTTGATCCATGGAGTGTTTCTCTCTTCTTTATATCTAGATAATTACTAGAGTCAAAGGAGGGAAAATAGGAAGGGCTCGTCAAGGCCCAGACATGGGACTAAGAACCATAACCACAGCAAAAGACAACGACAAACTTGGCCTTTACTTTGGAGACGAGGTCCCAGCATCATTAGCCATTGTAAAATGCCATCAAGACGAAGTGTTGGAACTCCCAGACTCTGCCACAGTCTTGGCCTCTTCCGAGGTATGCCAAGTCGAGATGTTCTCAATTGGAGACCACTTCCTATGCATCCAAGGTCACCCTGAGTATAACAAAGAGATTCTCTTTGAGATTGTGGACCGTGTCCTCAACATGAAGCTTGTGGAGGTTTGTTCATGCCCACTCTTATGTCGTTTAACTTCATTGAACGTATAAGTATTGCAATGTGATTGATCTTTTCTTGGGATTTTTTGTCAGCAAGAGTTTGCGGATAAGGCTAAGTGTACGATGGAGACTGCGCAACCAGACAAGGATCTATGGCAGAAGCTCTGTAAAAACTTTCTGAAAGGTCAAATCTGAGCATGTTTAGTTTGCTAATGCCATTTCTTGATGAAAATCTGCAAACTTCCTTCATATTTATCTTCAACAAACATTAAGGGAAAACGTAAAACAATCAGAAATAATCATTTTATATTACTACATAATCCTTGCAAATTCACTTGTCATGAACTTTGAAAGGATCACGTAAATAAAGTGTTTTATATAGAGCAAAGACTGATTCAAAACATATCAGCAACAGAACCTCATCAAGAACTCACGAGTGTGTGTGTGTGTTGTGTTCTTCAGAAAGACAAAAGAACTTTATTGGCTTACCATGACCTCTCAAAGGATCACATCGATTTCAAAAACGGTAACATATGATATCTCTAAGTGAAACGGCTGTACTAGTAATTGATTATAATTAATTTCTTAATTGGGATTGACAAATTAATTAAAAGCCACTAAAAATCGATGCATTTTCTAAAGTTGTATCATATCACACTATAACCCATCAATATATTGGTATTAATTTGTATAATGTCCTTGTATTAGAGCTGACAAATCTTGTTTTAGTATATCAAATCATTATTCAAACCGTAAAAATAGACTTTCGAAAACAAAAATCAAAAGAGAGAGAGAGAGATCTTTTATGTTGATAAAACAAGGAACAAAAGATAACTTATAACAATCTGAAGAAGATGTAGAAAAATGCTGCTAAAATTTGAAAACAATAAACGCTACATTCTCACGACCAATCTCTCTAAGCCATAGCCAAACCAATCGCAACCGCGACCAAGAACAAACCGCTTCCAACATTCAATCCAACCGCAGCGTTATGGGCTAAAGCTGGAGCTGGAGCTGGAGCTGGAGTTTTAGCCTGAGGACTAACAGGAGTAACCTTAGGACTGCCACAGTCGCCGCCGCGGTCGCCGCTACCACCACCACCACCAGGGTTGCGTTCAGCTAACACAACAAGATGAATCTTCTGGCCTTTAGCACAGTGATCAGGAGCACCACTGATGAAGAAGTGAGCTCCTGAATGGTCTAGCTCGACCTTTGTGTCTCCATCATTGTATTGCTTCAAGGGCTTTGCTGTGTTACAATTATCATAATCTTCTTTTGTCACTTCTAACACGGAATCAACTTTGGCGTCGTACTTCCACACTAAGCCACATGCATGCATGAACACATCGTTATAAAAAAACCATATCGTACATCAAATCTATAATATTACTGCATGATTGGGATATAATGGAAAATCTTTAGTATAAACCAAACTTATAAATGGATATTTATGCATGAAAACATAATCATAAAACATTTATTAACATTTTACAAAACATTATTATAAAACCATGTATTATATCAAACATGAGACATGAATTGCATGAAATCATGTTTCCTGAATGTAAAAAGAATTTTCATTAGTAAACCAAACTTGTTGAAATGGACATTTATGCATGAAAACATTATTATAAAACATTTAACATTTTAATTACCACAAAAAAACATTATTATACAACCATACATTATATCAAACATATGATATGACATGCATGAAATCATGTTTCCTGAATATAAAAGGAAATTTCACTAGTAAACCAAATTTGTAAATGGATATTTATGCATGTGAAGAGATGTAGAAATATAATATAAAGTACCGAGGATGTCTCCGACTTTGAAACGATTGTTCTCAGCCCATTGGTTGAGAGTGTTGCTGGAAGAATCTGGAACCTTCCACGACTTTGCAGATCCACCGACCAGAATCATCCTAGGTTTGGAGGCAGCTTGGCTCACTGTGGTGATTAAGAGGACAACAAGGGTCAAAACTGGAACCATGATACCCATTCTCTTGAGCTCCTTTTGGTTAGTTTTTGTTTTGGTTTTTGGTGTTTGGAGTTTGCCTCTCGTTTGTTTTTGTTTACACAAAGGTGAAGATAATTGGAGGTGGTGGATGCTGTTTATATAGCAATTGTGGGTTAGAGCTTAACTGCGTTTTCTGCATCTCAGTTTTTAATCACCTTTTATTACAACATTAATGTTCCAGAATTTATTAATTAATTTAGAAACCGACATGAACTCTTTGGTTTGAAATATTTTTAATAGACTTTATACTCTCTCCGTTTCGATTTAATTATCATTGTAGAGTAAAATTTTTGTCAAAATAAATGTCGTTTTATGATTCCAATGCAAAATTTATTAAAATTATATGTTATTTTATTTTTCTATTGGTTGAAATGTGATTACGTTTATAAGTAATGATGTTTTTATTTTGAACATATACAAAATTGAATATTTTTTTAATTTATGTGCAAAAACCTAAAACGACAACTAAAATGAAACGAAAGTAGTACTAAATAGTGAAAGTTTTTCAAAAGCAATTAATAAGAGCTAATAAAACAGTACCTCTAACTCTCCTAGTTAGTGTTATACGTTAGGCATGAAAGTATTTGAAATACAATTGATTGTTACGACTTACGGTACGGAGCCGTTGTGGTCGGAAACGAATTCAAACATCTTAATGGCTATTAATTGGTAGAGCGACGACACATCTAAACGTTTTTTCCCTTAAAACATGTCTAGACATTGGGTTTGATTGATCGCATGGATTACCATTATTAATTTGACTTATGAATCTAATTCAAAGATAATGTGTAGACGTTGGAAGGAGTCTACATTCGAAAAAAGAATTAATTTAACGTTGCTTAAGTTTTTTTTTTTTTTTTTTTTTGATTAACCAGGTGTTGGGCTTACGCCCCACCACCTAGGCCCGGTGTCAGCCTTTGTCTGTACCTTTTACGGCCCTGGACACACCTCCCCAAAACGTTGCTTAAGTTTCATTTTAAAGAATGTAACACGTCTACTAGAATCTCCTAGTCATTCAACTGGAAATCTTTTAGCATGTAACAAGATAGATAATCGTGCATTCTTTTCATTTAACGAGTCTGCACCAGTTTTACTAGAGGATATCTTAAGTCTTGTTCTTTACCCATTTGATGAGATAACTGGTCAAATGGCCTAGATTGAGAATGTTAGAGATGAATCATCTCAGATGAATAAAGCAAGTTGCCAAGAATTGACATGATGATTATGATTAGTCTATAGTTCAAAACAAAAGTAGCATCATATAAAGACATGGGATGAGACAACAAAACCGGTTTCAGTCTCTATCTCAACAAGTTTTCATGGAATAAAGGTAAACTATATGACTTTGTTAACAACAATATTGTAAAATTCATATATAGAACATATTTTAATTTCGAAAATTTATTATTTATCTAAAGTTTGTTTTCTAAATGTCTCCACTAAAAGATGCATGCACACCTTCTGTTCTTGGAATCACCGGCCGGTTGGATATTCTTACAGGAATACATGCTCTGATCTTAAAGATTCTGGAGATGAAAGAACATGTGCAGTCCAGTTTCTTAATTCATGTTCTATGTAATTACTCATAAACCGGTATGATAATATTTTATTCTCATCTCTAAGTTAAAGACTCGAACTTACATTGTGATTATATTTCGTATAACACAGCACAAGAAGATTTGATATTTTCTTATCAAATAATTCTAGATTTTCTGTATATAAATATAGAGATTTCTACATTGCTGGTGAAAGTTATGCAGGTACATCATTACATACCAATAAAATTTGATTAATTAGATTCAAAAATCATATGATATATTCCTCTATATTAATTAGGTATAACTTTGACAGGTCACTATGTTCCTCAGCTTGCCAGAAAGATACATGGCTACAACAAAGCATTCTCAAACCCATAATCAATCTCAAAGGACACATGGTAATAACCAATAAAAATAAATTAACCTAAATACAGAGTAAGAGAAAATGTACTCACAAGCACAATCTGGCTACTAGATTGGGATCCATTTGTTTTAAAGCTTCTTGATTCAGTTCCCAATTTGGAAACCAGAAAAAACGATTTGAGAGCATTCAAGAAAATTGTTGACATTCAAAGAAGTACAAGGTTCAAATATTTCTTTCTGGCTCATTAGAGTTGAGTACAGAGGCCTAGTTTCTTTTTGCCCGATTGATATACAAAAAAAACAAACTGGACTTTTCTCTCATACCTGAAAGTTGAGTATAAAAACAAAAACAAAAAAGATCTGCTTTCTGTTACTTTAATCCATCACTGAGACCTGGTGGCATGCCTAAGCTCTGGGCAAGATCACTCATTCTTTCTTTCATAGCCTGTGAAATCCAAAAGGTTCTATAAGCAAGACATGGAAGGGAATGAATACTGGTAATACTGATAAAATATGGTATGTAGTTTCTTTACCAGTACACTCTTTGCATGTGCGTCCTTGTATGCTTCTGTAACCAGTAGTGATAGTTTCTGCCAAAGGAAAAAAACATGAAGCATGAGACGCTGAAGGAATATAGCTTTGATCATCTCCTTGGTAATGCAAGAGAAAGTTACTCACTTCGGAACCTAACTCCATAGCCGCATCAGTGATATCAGTGCGGATTGGTTGCTGGTTACCCGATAATGTAACCTGGATACAAATTCAAACTTCCATGTGGTCACATACCTCAAAATATATAGAATAAAACTAAACATAGCACTATGATTGACTGATTCAGTAATTTATCCACAAAAACAACAAATAAGACAGCACCAGTGTCACATAAATCAATTGGCGACTGTCGAGTAGTTAGAGAGGCTAATCAGATTAATTGATATGACAATAGACTGAAATCTAACGTAGTGTGTAATGGATCTAATTAGGACAGATCAAAAGAGTGTGTAATAATAAATACCTTGACAAGCTCGCCTTCACAGTAACCATCAAACTCAGCACTGAGAAAAATGGGAATAAAAGCAGCATGAAACACTACATTGAGACATACTTAGTAAAGTGTTAATAGAAGACATACACAGCCAACTCCTTCTGGACACGAACAGCCTCAACTTGGACAACCATTTGAGCTTTCTTCACAGTCTCATACAGATTCTGCATATTACCAAGTATCCCTGCCTACGTGTCCACAACAGAACAACCAAGAATGAATGTGACATTGTATAAAGCAAATCAATGTATCTTGACACCAACTTTTTTTTTATAAAAGTTGGTACCTTTGATTGTCCACTGTCCTCGTTATTGTCCTTCTTCCCACCTCCGAACAATCCATTAACACGAAGAGACCTGTTAGGGTTCTTCCGGTTCAACCACACCACGTTGTTCTGTCTACTACTACCTCGTTGCCCTGGAATTAAAACAATTGAACTCGAATTGAATTGTGTAATTGAGATGTGAAATCACACTTGTAAATTCTCGAAGACTCATGATTCAAAATTCAGATTTGGAAAGCTCATTACACCCAAAGTTATACACTTCAACTCTCACACACACACACACACACACACACTTATGGACAAAACCCCAGTGAATTTAAAAGACTAACCATTGGAGAAGGGAGAGAGGAAAGGCTTGAAGAAATTACTTGTCGTCGCCGTCGAAGCCATTCTTCTCCTCCGAGAGAAGAGAACTCTCGATTTCGAGAAGATAAACAGAGAGGAAGGAGGAGATATTTTCTACCAACGAATGATACGATGACACGTCATCATATGTAGGATATTTTAATGAGCTTATTGGGCTTTTGGTTGATGCTTAGAATTAACATTGGGCCCCATAAAGCAAATTAGATAGGATGACTGGATGAGAAAACCCGAAAACCACAACACTGATTATTCTCTAAGTCGGTGTTAAACTTAACTATAAAGAGTAGTAATATTACATTTTTGTAAATTTTAGATAAAAATGAAATACATTAGAATATATTTAAGAAGTTATGGGGTGGATTGATTTTTTTATATAGTTTTATAAGAATTATAAAAATTATTGTGATTTTAGTTAATACTCCCTACGTTTTAGTTTATTTGTCAAAAATATTTAATTTTGTTTGTTTTTGAAATTAAAACACTATTAACTATACATCTATCCACGTTTCAACCAATAAAAAATAGAATGACATATAAAATCAATAAACTCTGGATTCAAATTATTAAACGACATTTATTTTAAAACAAAAAAGTTTACTATGCAACAACAACTAAATTGAAACGCAAGTAGTATATTTTAAAATCTTGTGTAAAACCATGTGATTTAACTTTTGATATTTTAAAGATATCAAAACACTTTCACCATAAAGCCTTGAAGACATAGAGAATGATATATATCAGAAACTTCCTTTAAAAAGAGGAAGGATTCTTAAGGTAGCTTTGAAGGATCGCCCTCGATCACCTTAATTAAGAGTCAATTTATGCTTGTGGCTCAACTATTTCTATGTTAGCATCAAACTAGGTTTTTGCCAAAGTTTGGTCCTATAATGTAAGTCTTTTTTACCTTTTTGTGGGGCCATGCTTGATTCAATTGCTTTTTATATATCAAAGACAATTTGCATCACATTGTATCATTATCTTGGTAATGAAATTTTACATCTATACTATAATAAAAGGTGGATATGAGAGCCAGAGAAGCTGTCCACGTATGCAAATATAATCGACCAATTAGAAAGCTCCATATTGCCACATCATCTTTGTTAAGTATTACGATTGGTTTGGTTCGTCTTCTCCGCTTGAAACCATAGCTATTGAGTTCTATCGATTCACCTTTTGCACAATCAAGACTCCACTACATCTCAATCAATAAATTTGTTCTTTATGGTTTTGATGCAGGTCCTTGGTAGAACGCGCACCACCAAAGCTCTGGTCCAAGAGGAGAATCATTGCCGACGGGGTAGCAGATCTGCGAGAACCTCCATCTCGAAAACCAAATCACCTCCAGCAAGCTCCCTCACAGCCGTCGGAGACAAACCCTAGAGTCCCGATGTCTATCTTGCGGCTTCACGCAGAGTCCCTGCGTCCTCCAACAGAGAACCACCACCATCAACCGACCGAGCCACTAGAACTCCCGAGCTATCGTCGGAGCCACCGTGTTTGTTCTGCAGCCTATGTGCTACTTTCTGATGCGTGTACTTCATCTTTGTTGGTAACCCTAATTTCCTTCTTCTCTTACCTTTCGCCTCCCACATCTTCCATTACCCTTCTCTCCAAATCTGTTTCAATGAATTACTTCACCACTAACTTCACCACTACTCTTCTCTTCCATGGCGACTCTCGACAGTGGCATCTCCAGAGATGTTATCTCCGATCAAGAACATTGTCGGTCTGGTGCTATTCATGTTATCATGGGTCCTATGTTTTCTGGGACATCGACCTCTCTCCTCCGCCTTATCAAGTAGGAGATCAGTGTCGGAAAGTAAAACAACTATCACCATTATAACAAACGGATTCAGTGATCTTAGTTTGTAAAGTTCTTTCCTTTTTTGGTTTTGTAGAAGCGTTGCCATGGTGAAATCGAGTAAAGATACGAGATACGCTAAAGATTCGGTGGTGACGCATGATGGAATTTGATTCCCTTGCTTATGCCAAGGTAAAGTCTACGGTTTCTTTATGTTTCGTTCTTATTGTGCAATGATCTGTATTGAAAGTTTGTGTTTTTTTTCTCTTGAAATGATTGTCAGCTTGATGTGATTGGCATTGAGGAAGCTCTTAGTTGGCATCAAGACTTTAGTTGGTGTATCTCTTCCGGTTCAGGTACAGGACATGTACTATGTAATTCCAGGTGGAGTGGCCGCGGATTTGAGGTATGATTTAAAACTCTCTGACCAGATCTTCTCTCAATTCCTTTTCTCAATATTTGTGATTGGTTTCTTGAAGAACACGTGTGTCTAACAATTTGGGAGCTGGAAATCATCAAGTTGCTAATCATCAAGTTGTTAAGACTGCTTCCTCTATATTCTTTGACTGGATTTCTCTTTGTATTCCTGTGGTTTGGCGACAGCTCCATAACCTGAGTTCTAGGTTTCTTCAAATTGTAAGATCCAGAACAATTAAATTTCCCGGTTTCAAGTTATCAATACATTGTCTTATTCGTCTTCTGGTCCTTTTGTATTTGTCATGCAGGAAGCTTGGATCCATATTTGACTATTTGGGTAGAAAGATCTGGGGACTGGAGAAATAAAAATGTAAGTCATCTTATATGTTCTTGCACTACGCATTGTTTAGCAACGAGAATGTTTCTAACAGAGCTCCATAAGCATGGACTATGTGATTCCTATCTTTGTTTTCATTGTAAATAAAGTTTGATTTATAATCACTGTGACTATCCCTTTGATTTAGTCATTGGAAAAGAAAATGCAGATTTAAGTCGAGCATATATGATTGTGTAATCGATGTGTCTTGATTTTTGCAAGTGTTCAGGAATTCATGGTGTTCTCTTTGTGCTTCCGAAATCTGATGTTTATCCAGAGTACAAAGACTAATAAGGTAATTTCATCAACACTCTTCTGCGTTTTCATAACTTGCATATCAGTTGATTATTTTGTTAAATATCCTTTGTTATAATCCATTAACATTGGGTCAAATTTTAGAACTTCAATAAGTTGATCACATGGAGAAAACATTGAAGTCTCAACTATTGTGCTTAAAAAGTACCCATTGTTTTAGTAATAATGGTATTTGATTCAGATAAGCATTTTTAATAGCTTTCCTTCTTTTTATGGTTATTCTACAAATAAGCCGTTTTAATATTTTTCTTCTTTTAAAGCCCTTTAAACAAACATAAAAGACGTATTTGATGTAAAAATATTTATTTTTGCTTCAATAAATTTAACTTTGATTCAAAAGAAGATAAAGAATAAATAAATGTTTTGTAGTTTAGTTTTCATAGTCATGTTAATTTTGATCAGATTGAGTTATACTAAATGTCCACCACTGGACACTGTTAGAGGTTTTGGCCGTCTGTTTGTTGGAGATGGCCAACAACACTTGCAATCTGCAATGCAAAAATCATGAATAACAATTAAATCAAACTTAAATACAAGGCAGACCACTAAGTAATAATCTTGAATAACTATTCTTTTATAGTTTAAAGGTTTCTTTTTTTTTAACATAAAGTTTAAAGGTTTGGTCAGATTACAATCTCGTATATATTAATTCATATTTAATATTATTAATTTTAGAATTTTTATTACATACTTTTGAAATATTTACATTTAATATTTTAAATGGTGTACAAGAAAATACCATTGGATAGAAACTAATTCATACTTCCCTTTCTGTGCATCCACAAAGATCAATTACTATTTCTTTGTATTTATTCGCACACTATTATTAAGTAGTTGATAACTATTAAACTCTTAAATATCACAAAAAATTTACATATGTTACTCAACCTTTATGTGATTTATAATTCATTATATTTGTTAACAATTTTTTTCCAAATTTAAATTCTCATAAATATATGTTTCGTTCTTATTGTGCAATGATCTGTATTGAAAATTTGTGTTTTTTTTTCTCTTGAAATGATTGTGAGCTTGATGTGATTGGCATTGAGGAAGCTCTTAGTTGGCATCAAGACTTTAGTTGGTGTATCTCTTCCGGTTCAGGTACAGGACATGTACTATGTAATTCCAGGTGGAGTGGCCGCGGATTTGAGGTATGATTTAAAACTCTCTGACCAGATCTTCTCTCAATTCCTTTTCTCAATATTTGTGATTGGTTTCTTGAAGAACACGTGTGTCTAACAATTTGGGAGCTGGAAATCATCAAGTTGCTAATCATCAAGTTGTTAAGACTGCTTCCTCTATATTCTTTGACTGGATTTCTCTTTGTATTCCTGTGGTTTGGCGACAGCTCCATAACCTGAGTTCTAGGTTTCTTCAAATTGTAAGATCCAGAACAATTAAATTTCCCGGTTTCAAGTTATCAATACATTGTCTTATTCGTCTTCTGGTCCTTTTTTATTTGTCATGCAGGAAGCTTGGATCCATATTTGACTATTTGGGTAGAAAGATCTGGGGACTGGAGAAATAAAAATGTAAGTCATCTTATATGTTCTTGCACTACGCATTGTTTAGCAACGAGAATGTTTCTAACAGAGCTCCATAAGCATGGACTATGTGATTCCTATCTTTGTTTTCATTGTAAATAAAGTTTGATTTATAATCACTGTGACTATCCCTTTGATTTAGTCATTGGAAAAGAAAATGCAGATTTAAGTCGAGCATATATGATTGTGTAATCGATGTGTCTTGATTTTTGCAAGTGTTCAGGAATTCATGGTGTTCTCTTTGTGCTTCCGAAATCTGATGTTTATCCAGAGTACAAAGACTAATAAGGTAATTTCATCAACACTCTTCTGCGTTTTCATAACTTGCATATCAGTTGATTATTTTGTTAAATATCCTTTGTTATAATCCATTAACATTGGGTCAAATTTTAGAACTTCAATAAGTTGATCACATGGAGAAAACATTGAAGTCTCAACTATTGTGCTTAAAAAGTACCCATTGTTTTAGTAATAATGGTATTTGATTCAGATAAGCATTTTTAATAGCTTTCCTTCTTTTTATGGTTATTCTACAAATAAGCCGTTTTAATATTTTTCTTCTTTTAAAGCCCTTTAAACAAACATAAAAGACGTATTTGATGTAAAAATATTTATTTTTGCTTCAATAAATTTAACTTTGATTCAAAAGAAGATAAAGAATAAATAAATGTTTTGTAGTTTAGTTTTCATAGTCATGTTAATTTTGATCAGATTGAGTTATACTAAATGTCCACCACTGGACACTGTTAGAGGTTTTGGCCGTCTGTTTGTTGGAGATGGCCAACAACACTTGCAATCTGCAATGCAAAAATCATGAATAACAATTAAATCAAACTTAAATACAAAGCAGACCACTAAGTAATAATCTTGAATAACTATTCTTTTATAATTTAAAGGTTTCTTTTTTTTTAACATAAAGTTTAAAGGTTTGGTCAGATTACAATCTCCTATATATTAATTCATATTTAATATTATTAATTTTAGAATTTTTATTACATACTTTTGAAATATTTACATTTAATATTTTAAATGGTGTACAAGAAAACACCATTGGATAGAAACTAATTCATACTTCCCTTTCTATGCATCCACAAAGATCAATTACTATTTCTTTGTATTTATTCGCACACTATTATTAAGTAGTTGATAACTATTAAACTCTTAAATATCACAAAAAATTACATATGTTACTCAACCTTTATGTGATTTATAATTCATTATATTTGTTAACAATTTTTTTCCAAATTTAAATTCTCATAAATATATCATACCTATGGGAATGCATATGCGTCGTGTAATATTTAAACATATTATATGTAAGACTATATGACATATATTATTTTAAAATAGTTATTATAAGTTCTGATGGAGGATTTAAAACATTTAGTTTGAAGAAATAGCAAATAAAAAATAACCTATTTTGCTTTTCAGAAACATCACCAAGTTTCAGACAGAAATATGGGATCCCCCGTTTAGTTCACACAACAAATAAAAACATGTGTTACAATTGCTACAAATGGTTGATGTTGACAAATAGTTGATTATTAATTAGATTGATGTACCCGGCTCATTGTGGTTTACTTAAGTGACCGAGTATTTGAAGTAAAAACTGTCAATGGTTTTTGCATTGGTAAAAAAATTTCTCTTATGTAGGAGGTAACCTTGTCCTATCAAACAATGTTACGCTATGACAATAAATAAGAGTCAAGATCTAAGCTTAAAAAGGTTTTCCTAAACTTTCCAAAACCAGTCTTTACTTATGGATAATTGTATGTGGCATTTTCATGTGTTATTAACAAAGTTTGGTTGACAATTATATAAGGAATATATTCACATATTCCAAAAGTAAATAACAGTGTATATAAAAGAATCTTTTACGATCCACAATTATCTGAAGTTAATAAAAAAAATCTATCTAAAATTAATTTAAATATGTTGCTGATTTAACTATTAATTTTACAATGTTTACATTCCACCAAGATTTAGGCATCTACGAAATATCATATTTTCAACCATGTATTCAAGAACAAAGATCCGAACTTAATTAAGGCTAAACCTCTTCTTGAAATAGTCTCCCATGTATAATGACATAAAACTGAATTTATGTATTGGTTGAATTTTCATATGTAAATTTTTTTAATTGTGTAAGTTATCACTAGCTCATCATCCCGTAAGTATGATGTTGTCTTAGGCACATGAATAAATCCTAAAATAATAAAAAGTAAGCAAATTAGCTAATAAACTTCAACAATGTTTTCTTAATACTTTGGCAAAATATTAGAGTTTAAAAAAAGTTGAAAAAATATCGATAATATCAATTAGAGCTTCATAAAATTTTAAAGATAAAGCCAAATAACACCGTCAACTCAAGCCAATCGGATGATTTAACAAATACAATACCTTCAGCTTAATATATTTTATCAGTTTACAAGTTCTTATATTTTACATCATGCATGAATATTATTCATTATTTGACAAAGCGTAAACTATCCGCGCGTAGCGCGGAAAAAAGATCTAGTTCTTATAATAAAAAAAAAGATATAAAGAAGAAACTGAGCAATTTATATGAATGAGCAAAAGTAAGCAAAATAGAGAAAAAAACAAACGAAATGTGGCGAGGAAGGATTGTTGAGCTAAATAAACCCACTTTGTGGATAAAAAATCGTGAGGATAATGTTATTAAATTTTTTTTCATTTCATTAGAAAAAGGAAAATCAAATTTGTATGTGACCAAATGGTCTAGAAATTTATTAGTATTTTAAAGGTCCTAGAACGTCGAACATTTTTTGATGGTAGTAGGTACTCCGTGATCGCCCTGAAAACTATATGTACTCATTAGATCTCATTACACACAAAAAAGACCAAACCGATCTCTATCTAATGGAAGTCAACGACGACGGAGAAAAGCTCAAGATGGGATCATTACTCAGCCCTAGTTGGGCTGACTTGACTACAGAATGTCTCATCGACATCTTCTCACGTCTAAGCGTGGACCAAAGATGGATCGGACCAATGCTGGTCTGCAAGACCTGGATGAACGTATGTCATGACCCATTGTTCAACACGATCTTCGATCTCGAAACTCGGTTTCAGTCATTCCCTGAGTCGATTAACTGGTGGAATCCCGAGTTTGAGGACAAGGTCGACTCCTTTCTCCGATCTGTGGTTGACCGCAGTGAATGTGGTCTCACAGAGATTCGTATCAGGCACTGTACAGATCGCTCTCTATATTACGCTGCTGAGAGGTACGTATCACTGCTCTATAAACCTACTAGGTTAAACTAATTTCATCTTGTTGCTTGGAAGACACGGAAGCCAATTGCATGGTTTTGATGGAATGAATGTAATCATGGCCCTAGTATTTTTCTTTTTATAAAAATTTGAATATATTACAAAAAAATAAAGAGCTCGGTTGCTTGAATCAAAGCAAACGTCTATGGCCAAAAACCCCAACGATTTTGGAAAATATAGATAGTTTAGTGAGAGTTTAATAAAACTTTGGCTGTAATTGGTTATTCTTAGTAGTAATACTATGACTAAAAGGAATGCATATTTTTGGAATAACAAAAAATGAAATGAAATATAAAATGGAATAAAGATAAAAAAAATATTAATGAAATAGTTAATTCCACTGATTCCATTCACTCACGAGAGTTTGTATTGTAGAACAAAAGGAATGAATTTTGCAAAAGATTTTAGTTTTTGTTTCATTCCAAAAATAGAATATATGGAATTATTTTAGAATGATATTCATTGTGACTAGTAAATATTTTATAGAATGCTACGGATTGATGTATTCCAAACAAATCTGTTCCACAAAATAGTATTTCAGTTACAACATTTGTTTTAACAATTTGAACCGTGTGTATGCCTATTAAAGTATTTCTAATGTATATTAAAATTTTCTCTTAAAATAGAAGTATTCTATAATAAAGTTGATTGAGACAAAATATGGAATAGAGTTGTCGTTTTTCTTCACCACAAACATTATTTTAGAGTAAAAATGGAAAAGATTGTAGATGCTCTAAATCTTAAAATTTTGGAGATGTCAAAATATTAGTGTTAATGTCTTTAGTATAGAACCCAAATACTATTATTGGTAACTATATGTAGTACTTTGCTTGGTTTCTTGGCAGTTACGTTTCCTATAGATGATGATTCTTATACCTGTTGTGGCGTTTCCATTTCCAGGTGCCCTAAACTAGAGGTACTTTGGATAAAGAGCTGCCCAAAAGTGACAGATGCATCAATCGCAAAGATAGCCTCAAACTGTCCAAACCTTAAGGAACTCGACATGAGCTACTCTTATGGCATGTCTCACGTGTCTTTGATTATGTTAGGGATAAGCTGCCACAATCTAAAGATTCTTAAACGGAATCTATATCCTCGGCTAGATCCCAGCATGCCTATAATCATCGCGCCACTGGACTATCTTGCAACACATCCTAAATACGCCAATGTGGAGGCTAAGGTGATTGGGAGACACATGCCTCAGCTTAAGCAACTTGAGTTTCGATACACTACATTGACTGCTAGAGGTCTTGCTTCAGTTTGTGAAGGATGTTTGGATCTTGAGTACATGGACTTGTACGGGTGTATATCCTTGAGGAGCGAGGAGATAACTAGGTGTACCTCGAGCTTGTTGAGTTTGAGAGAGATCAATAAGCCTAATTTCATGTTCCCGGTGGAGATTCTATGCATGTCAAGACCGGATCATCCGAGATATGGATGATTTGTGATATGGTTTGATAAACTTGTTGACCAACTTCAATGCTCTGCTTCCGCTATGTAATGTCTACAACTCATCATGATATCTGTCTGTGTATGAATATGTTCACTCTTTGTACCCAATAAGTTACTGTGTAATGTGTTTACTTATGTAATGAAGATATTTGTAAAACATTGTGTTTTGATACTTGAAACTCTTCATTGGAGGTGAGATTATTTTACTTGTTGGCTTATGTACTCAAGTTAGGAGCCCTGCTAAGTGTTTATGCATCAAGACTAGTTTGCTCATCAAGAAAATATTTTAATTAAGATTTTACATGTCAGTATAAGAAAAGATGATTAGAATTGCAACTGTTACATGAAGCACTGCAAGTGAAGTAGATTTTGTCATGGAGACCATGGCTCTGTTCTTCTTTCCACCTCCATAAACATCTCTTGCCCTGATCATTAATTTGTGAAATGCTTCCATGAGCTCTCTTGCCACTGATGACTAGTCTCTCAGCAACAACAAAAAACTCAGTTAATAAATATACATAGCTTATATGAAGATGTTCAGCAAATACTGAAACCAACCTTTGTGAACCACGTGGACTGTTTTGTGTGAATAACATTGAACATCTATAGCAAAAGCAAAGCTGATGAAGAAGATGGTGATGATGATTAACAACAAATCTCGATAGTATCTCTTCATTGAAATTGTTTTTGAGATGATCTATAAGTTAACTACTGAGTACAATCTAATCTGTTCTGGTATAAAGCTGATTCACTATTGTTTTCCTCTCCTCTTCGGATTCAAAATGTATGTTACAAGTTTTCACTTTGATTGATGCATTAGGTGAAAGTCAACGTTTGATCATAATTAGTCTGAAGTAGTGCACACCACGTTACAGTTAACCAGTCTAAAACTCCTCGGTAGTGCAATGAGAATATAATATAAGATCATATGTTGATTTTTACTTGTCGTGGCATTTTATTTTATTTTATCAAATGATGTATCTATGTGTACGTATTTGATCCAAATTAAATGAGATATATGAGATTTGTAATGGTGCAAACAATTACTATTTTTAGTAATGAGATTATTTAAACCGTCTATATTATATAATGTATTTATATGTTGGTTTATTTTGGTTACAAATTATATAGTGTGATTATAATCCCATAAATGCCTAGGGGTGTCGTTTAAGGTTAGCACTTGGCAATCTATGGTTGATCCATGAGAAGAGGGAAAAAAGAAGAAGATTGGCATTAACAAAACGACACCGTATCAAAGAAAGTGATGAAACCGACGTCGTTCTTCGTGACCAGTCTGAAGAGAAATAGAGAGTGAGGGCTTTTCTAGAAGTTTCTATAAATTACTCTCTACGCAAGCTACTCGCGAGTGTTACTCTCCTCTCCTTTCGCCGTCGTCTCTCTCTCCTTCTCAGGTAAGCTTTCTCCCCTCTTTCATAGTTGTTTCTCTCTTCGTTTCCGTTTAGCTAGTTTTGGTCTCTCCATGGATTCTACAGCTTGTACGAGTAGTGAAGAAAGACGAACCTTTAGCTACGTTTTAGGGTTTTAGTTTTTTTTCGCTTAGATCCGATTTTTTCTTTCTGATTAGTGTTCCTTTACCATCATTTTACTCGGGTGTAGTCAAAAGCTTCTAACTTGACAACTTTTCTCTCTCAAAGTTGCCAACTTTACGCAAATAAAGGTCTTGCCTTTGTGTTCTGCTGCTCATATCTTCTCTTTAGCTTGAGAATCTGTTCTCAAGTTTCGTATTTGTGCAGGGTTTAAGTCATTGCAGAAGATGTCTCAACACTGCCACCCAGATTGCCAACGCTCAATGGCTGCCAAAGAAGAGCATGGTTGGTAACTTTCAAATGACTTAACTGTGTTTTAGTTTCTGCGTGATAGTTACTTTGGATTCGTTTTTGGTGTTGTAGATTCAGCTGAGAGAGCTGCTACGGTAGCAGCTAATCTCCTTAGCGCTACGAGGCATGTACTGAAGCTGGACCGTGAGATGACTGAATACTCGGCTCAGTTCTTGGTGGACAACACTCTTCTTGAGGAGAAACCCGGGCAGAGTCCACACAGCTTCAGGTTGACTATGGAGGACTGTCTTGAGTATCTGGTGAACATGGCTTCTCCCAAGACCGAGGCCGAGCTGGAAGAGATGGAGAAACAACAGCAACGACGCTCCAAGATCACTGTCAAGGACTGCCTCGAGTGTGCATTCAAGGAAGGGATACCGAAGAGAGAGAGTTGGGCACATTTGGGATGTGTCTCCCCTGTTCCTGCTTTTGCTTCATTCATGCCTCGTGTTCCCATGAAAGGGAAGGTGATTGAGGTTAAGAAGCTTGAGGAGGCTGTTAAGTTGTCGAAGCAGCAACCGATAGGAGCTAAGCTTCTTGTGTTCAGTCCTGAGATTGAACGTGTTGGAAATGTACAGTTCCTCTCTATCTCTCTCTCTGACTCTAATTAGTTTTGGATGTAATCTTGTTTCTTGTTGTGTGGCAGGGAGTTTACGTTGGCCCATCTGGTGCTGGTGGATCACGTTATGTGGGACTCAGAGATGTGATCCTATGTGGAGCGGAGAAGTTCGAGGGAGATGATGTTATGAAAGTGCAGATCTGCTACAAGAAGATAACTTCATTCATCAAAGTGTCTTTGACTCGCATGGTTACCACACTGGCGGATGATGGGGACGAGTCTCAGACCATTGAGCCCACGGGTCTTCTTGTCGACTTCGTTGTCCCTCGCATATTCAAGTAGAAACAAGATCTTGGGATCTTGGTAAGTAAGTATCTAGAGAAAACACTATGGTATGTAATAAGTTAAGTATCATGAAAACCTTATGCTAGTTGTTGTGTGACTCTGTTTGTAGTTGTTGTCTGATGTTTAAAGCTTGTTCTAGGACTCTTATCTACCAGTAAAGAAGTTGCGATGACTACTTTCTTGTGACAAAATTTAGTATCAGTTTGTTAGACCGTTTGCTAGTAATGCTGCTAATCAATATCCCTCATTGCATGTTACTTTCTTTTAAAACTATTTAACAAATAGGAGATACTATAGAACATGCAAGGGTGTACGTTTAGTAGGTCCAAGTAACGATTTATACCATAATATTGTATAATATTTTTTTTTCTTTTTGAGATACAATCTCACTAAACTAATGAAAACAAGATGATTGGCACCAAAAGGAACATACAAAAATACACAATTCAAGAAAACCAAACCAAGTTTACACAAAAAAAAAAAAACAGGTAACAAATTCGAGAACAGATTGAGATGTTTATGGTGCAAAAAGTTAAAATATTATAATGGAACGATTTGCTTTATTTTTATAGAATTGATGAAAGAACATTTCATTTAAGATAAGTGGTAAAAGATATGAATAAATAGAATATGATCATTCCACACAATTCCATTTTAGAAAAAATACAGTTTTGGTGCAACCTACAGTGGTGGATGGAGGCAATGAAGATCCCTTTCAATTTTAAAGTTTAATTTTATATAAGCATATAACATTAGTACATATTGATTAATTGGTTCATTTATAAAAATTTGATCTCCTTGTTTGTTGTGAATTTTGACCATTGAATTTTATTTTTGACTTCGCCACTGGCAATCTATGTATATGATTATGATCAGTTCAAAATGAAATAATTTTGTTTATTAAGTAATTACTAAACTTAAGTAATGAGATTATTGCTTCAAAATGGGTGACTTTATATTTAATTTGTTTATTAGATTTTGACCAGCATTTCAAAATCGCGATTTTTTCTATTAACAAGGTTAGATATAAGTTAATGTTTTGGTTATTATGTAAATTATTAAGTTGCAAAGTAGTACTACATCAAAAAAAATGATTTATTGTTTAAAATTATATAAGTTATTAATTAATTTATAAAGTCATTTTTTATTTTTTGTATGTATTTTATAGGAGTTATATTTGTTGTGTTGGTGAAACATAAAATTAGTTGGCAAATTTCGTGTTAATTTAAGAGTATAGATTTGTAGGGTTGTTAATAGTTTCCAGATGTTTTGATATCCAACTAAGACCCGGTCATATCGATATAATATTATATATATATATATATATATAATTAAACAAAAAATTACAGAAAAAGTAGTATGCCCCTAGTCCCTAGACAGTCACAATGACCGTCCCTTATACTCAGCCGGCCCTAAGTATAATATGTGGATTTAAATTCTAAGACACAAAAAATATTAACTTGGATTTTCTTTTGTTAATTCTAACTTGAATGTTTAAAAGTTTTTTGTTAAATAACTAGGCCAAATGAATTGATATTTATTTTATTTTGTGAACCGGAAGTACGATATATTAGCACACATATAATGTAATATTTATGAATTAGGTGTTTTGCCCGCATATGCGGATATAATTTTCTTACGAATATTTATTAATTTATGTTTTATTAATTCAAAAACCAACATAATTTATATTATTATTCGAGAAGGAAGTGAATTTGTTCATTTGTCAACTTATAAAATCATGGAGAAATTGAAAAAATTAGGAATATTATTAATATTTTTGTTTTCATTGTATAATAAATCATATATAAAATCATTTAAAATATGACAAATAAATAAAATATTATTATTTAAGAAGTGAATTTGTTGATTTGTCAACTTCTAAAATCATAGAGAAATTAAAAATCAGCAATATAAAATTATGGAGAAATTGAAAAATTAGCAATATTATCAATAATTTTGTTCTCATTGTATAATAAATCATATATAAAATTATTTAAAACATGGCAAATAAATCAAATATTATTATTTAAGAAGTGAATTTGCTGATTTGTCAATTTCTCCATGATTTTAGATAATTTTATTTATTTTCTGACAAATCAACAAATTCAATTCTCAAATAATAATATATATAGTTAAATAAAATTCAATTTGAATGTAATCATGTTAAGGCGCAAATCTAAGGTAAGCAATAAAGATATAAAAAATCTGGTATGTATACAAAAATTGAATAGATGAATATATTAGAACTATCATTAATTATCTTCTATTAAGTAGAAAAAAATATAAGACAACATCTTGTTAAAATGTAAATTGGGGATTTTGTTTTAGATACCAACCAAATAGCCCTGACAAAGATCTGTTATGCTTAATTATACCCAAACAAATATTTTGTGTGGTATATTATATTTGTGTGGCCTAAAATATACCAATCACAATTCTACATATTTTATATTCTAAAAACTTATCATGTACATAAATTTAATTTTTACGGGGTGTATACAATGTTAGGAGTTTATGATATGGGGTTAGAATTGTTAAAATACTGTCATTCGATAATGAATATAATATTGAGATAATTGGCCAATACACCCCAAATGGGGGTCTATACTAGTCACTTGCCTATGATGGGACTGATTTATTTTGTCTGACCAAATTGCCCTTCTTTCTCTCTCTTCTTCCTTCATGCATTTACATGTGAGTGTGTCAGTTTTTTTTTTCATTTTCTCTTCTCTCCTCTTATCATTTTCAAAATGAATTACATGCAAAATAAATATGTTAAATATTTTTGAGTTCACTTTGATTCTAAAAAAATAATTTTAAATATGTTATTAGAGAAGTACATACAATTAAATTACATCATTTTTTTGATGATATCAATTTTCTGGGTTTTAGATTCGATGTCGTGTTAGCGGTTAACAAATATTGTAGACGTTAACAGAAGTGTTAACTGTTAACAATTATTTTTACGCTTCGCTGAAATAAATGTGTTGGCTGTTAACAAATATTGTAGACGTTAACAGAAGTGTTATATGTTAACAAATGTTTTTACGCTTCGTGTTAATGAGAGGAAAGAGAAAGGGCATTCTCGGCATTTTCTTGTCAAATGGTTGTGTCAGTGTCCTTCATGTCCAATCAATGGCATTTTGCTAATTTGAGCTTCAAATATGGGTAGTTCACTAAATCACTCATGAATATTTGTGTGTGTAGTAATATAATTATATAAAATACAGATATATTACAAATACTTTGAATTTTTTATGAAATATTTTTTGGTGAATCATGCATGTACTGAAGTACATTTTCATAGAATAGAGTACCATCATAAATATAAAATCCCAATTATTTATTAGAGTAATATTTTCATAAATTATGTTAAATATAAAAATGTCGTTATATGATTTTTAAATTTTGTTAAAGACATGTAAACATTACACATGTCTTGGTGAATAATAAATTTAATGTGCTGTATGTTGTAAACTGACAAAAAATGTGATAATAATCAAATGGCGTTACTGAAGTTTACCTACTGGATTTTCTATGGTAATTGTATCTATTGGTTATAACTGGTTAAATTTATATAAACCAACCATAACATACAAAATCTAAACATAATAAATTATTTAGATTATTGTTTAGTTAGAAAAAATAAAGATAAGACTAAATAATAAATAGGTAATGAATAGGTGTAATAATCTTTTATTAGTAGATTTTTATATAATGATTATCTTTTAATAGTATAGATACTATAATGTATTTATCTTTTTGTGAGATTATAAAATTATTTTCTTTATAATTCTGTAAATTCCTACTTAAACTTCCAAGATGATGTCGTTTAAGTAACACACTTGGCAGTCTCTGGTTGATTCAATAGAAAAAGGAAGCAATTGGCCGCCCTAAACGGCGCCGTATCAAAGAAAGGTACCAATCTGACGACGTTTCGTCAATAGAGAGCAAGGGTTTCTAGAAAGTTCTATAAATTGCTCTCTATACGTGAAAGACAATCCGCGACCAAAATTTGACCATCACCACTACACTGATTCACCTCCTTCGTTGTTGTCTCTCACTAAGGTAACTTTCTTATCTTGTTCCTCAAGTATTCGCTTCTCACTTGGTATCTCTCGTGCATCCAGTGAACACTGATGAACTTTTAGCTTAGCTACTACGATCTAGGGTTTTTTTTCTTAGATCGGAAGTTTTTTGCTTTCAATGGTCTTTTGCTTTATATATCTTCTTTGTATCGTGAATGTGTTCTTCTGCTTGATTCTGATGGAAAGCTACAGTCTTTATTCTCTTTTATACAACAAAGTTGAAACATGTTTTGTTTTTGTGTTGTGTTGTGATGTGATGTGTCTCTCTGATGTCTATTTTCTTCTTTGTGTTCTCCTGGTCTCTTTAATTGATGTCTGCTTTACATACATCTGCTTGTGTTTGAATCTGATGATGGAAAGCAACAATCTTTACACTCTCTTGGTTTCCTATTTGTTGCAGAAGATGTCTCGATGTCATCCAGATTGCCAACGAGCAGCGGCTGCCAAAGAAGAGAATGGTAACTTCAAATGACTAACTGTGATTTGGTTTTGTCTGATAGTTACTACAGATGCATTTGGGAACTCACTTATGGTTTGTTTTTTTGTCTTGTAGATTCAGCTGAAAGAGCCGCTACAGTAGCTGCTAACCTGATCAGCTCTGCTCGCGTTATCCTTAAGCTGGACCGTGAGTTTACCGAGTACTCAGCACAGTTCTTGGTGGACAACGCTCTTGTCGAGAAGGAACCAGTGCCGCAGGGTCCACAGCCCTCCACGGTTAGAATTGAGGACTGCCTTGCGTATCTGGTGGACATCGCTTCTCCCAAGACCGAGGCCGAGCTGGAAGAGATGGAAAAACAGAAGCAAAGACGCTCCAAGATTACTGTCAGAGACTGCCTTGAGTGTGCCTTCAAGGAAGGGATACCGAGATATGAACATTGGGCACATTTGGGATGTGTGTCCAAAGTTCCCCCTTTTGCTTCTCTCATTCCTCGCGTTCCCGTCAAAGGAGAAGTGGTTGAGGTTAAGGAACTTGAAGACGCGTTTGAGTTGTTGAAGCATGGACCGGTAGGAGCAAAGCTGCATGTCTTCAGTCCTGAGATTGATCTTGTCGGAGAAAATGTACAGTGCTCTCTTACTCTCTCTAATTAGTTAAATTTTGAAAGATTCAGTATGAATAAAAGCTTTCATCTAATGTTATTCTTATTGTGTGGTAAGGGAGTTTACCATGGCCCGTCAAGTAGTGGAACAAGCTATGTTGGGCTTAGGGATGTGATCCTAGTAGCGGTGGACAAGGTCAATGGAGAAGTAGTTGGGACTGTGAAGATATGCTACAAGAAGAAAACTTCATTCATCAATGTGTCTTTGAGTCGTATGTTTACCAGCCTAGGCGAGGGGTCTCAGGCCATAGGGCCTACGGGTCTGCTTGTGGACTTCATTGTCCCTCGCCTATCCAAGTAAAAACAAGATCTTAGGATGATCTTGGTAAGTAAGTATCTAGAGAACAATATGGTATGTAATAAGTGAAGTATTATGTCAGTTGCTAAGAAGTTGAGTATCATGAAAACTTATGCTAGTTGTGTAACTCTGTTTGTCGTCTGATGTTTAAAGCTTGTTCTAGGAGACAATTATCTATATAAGTAATGAAGTTGTGATGACTATTTTCTTATGATAAGTTTAATATCATTTTGTTAAACCTTATGCTACCAATCATTATATCCCTCGTTGCATGCTACATTAAAAAGTTATATAACATGCAGGGGGTACAGTTAACTGGTGCATGTGACGAATTATATCATAGTTTTATATAATATTTTTGAGATCCAAGATGTATGTACCAAAAGGAACACAAGCAAAATACACAAATCAAGAAAATACAAAACCATGTGACAAAACTGAAACTAATCTCGATTACAAGTGTTGTATTAACTCAACATTTTCTCTAATTAACGATATCAAGAAACGGCTCAACTGTTCTCTGGCGAGTTTGGGTCTTTAACCTGATCAAAAGAGTATTTGACATGAAACTAGACAAAGCTTTTACACCAAACTACGGCAAGCCTCAACTTCGGCTGCTTGTGTAGCCAACAGAGACTCGCTTACCCTCTTTACCACAGCATCCAAGACTGCTTTCCTGAACCACTCATCCTCCATTTTCATTAGAATCTCTTTCACCATCTCAAAATCAGATGCATTGGCCATAACCAAACTCCCAAGCATCTCCCCAAAGTTGTTTGGTGCATTTGGCAGATCAATCCCAATGTCATCCAGCATAGACCCGTAAACCACACAGCCAATCCCAATGTCAACACAGACAAAGAACGTTCTTAAAGACCAAATGTTTCAAGAGTTTCGCCACTGGTTCAACACAAGGTGGGTTTTCTCCAATGCCAGGGAGATAGCTTCCTTGACGAGATCGGGATGGTAAGATGGAGCCTTCAGTTCCTTTACGCATTGTAATGCCTCATCTAATAGACAGACATTGAAATATTTTTCTCTCTACCTCTGAATGAATCTCAGTAATTTTCTTGGCTTTCATCTGCCATTTTAAACAAGCAAGGAAGAAAAGATAAGCAGAGATAGATAAATCTGTAAGTAACTACTTATAAGAACATGCGTACCTCTTCACGCCTTGGTACCCAATTGTTAGCTCGCAGATCAATAACATTACGAACCATAAATCTCAGGCGAGGAGCTAGCATCGGGGTGCATTGCCAGTTCCTTCAAATGAACGAAGTACGTGTCGTTTATACCTCGTGATCTTGGACTCTCATCTAGCTGTTTTCCTACAGTGATGAAAAGTTGGCAGAGAGCCTCTACATCTTCCTCTGCCGGACAAGCTTTATTGTCATGTCCTAAAAGCTCCTGTGACCAGACACAAAAAAAAACACCATGAGCTATTACCTACAGTAAGCTTTTAATGGTACAAAAGCTGAGAGTGAGTCATCATACTTGGACAATGTGATGAGCTATCTTATGCCGTGAAGAGAGAGCTACAAACAAGCCAAATGCATATGGAATGGAGAACATACCGTTAGGACATCTGCAGACATGATCCCGGAGTCGATTAATTGACCTTTAAGGAGATCATACTTCTCAGGAGTCATCTTGTTCAGAATACTGCAGAGAACCAGGATTATAGGACTCAATCAACTATATAAAGCAAAATAACCCCAAACACAAAGACATGCAGAATACAATACCTTTTCACGGTCTTGAGGACTTGGTCCTTTTGCTGAAAGAGTTCCTCTTCTAGCTGACCATGGAACCTCTGCTTTCACCAGAGCAGGAGGAGGACCAGACTGTTTCAGTAAGTTATCATATTAGTTACAAACAATAACCACCCAAAAGTAAACTAAGGTATAGTCAGAATAAAGTGCCAGAATAGTCTCAACACTCACCCCTTGGACTGATCCATTATCTGCATCTCTAGGTTCACGTTGGTCTTCCTTGACCTCGCTTTACTTGGGGAAGGAATAGACGGCCCCAGCTCTGCTCTTTCGCCAAAAAGATCAGATGCAATTCCTGATTGAGCTTCAGGATTGCCCTCATAAATGGAGGTCTCTCCAAAATGTTTTTTGATAAAGTCACAACGACTCGACTTTCTATCGTAATTATCTGGAAGCGGACCACACGACAACCCGGTGATTAGAGCATGCTCTCTAGTTACCTCTTTAAGCTGAAGCAGCTATTCTCTGGTGAACCTCAAAATCTCATGACCCTCAAATCTTGAGTCTCCTCTCTACAAAACAAAAACAAGTCATGCAAACTCCAACCTCAGAATTTAAACCTCAAATAAAAAAAAAAACTGGTTGGACGATTAAAACGCATGAAGCTGAAATCAGAAGATGAATCAATTCTATATGCAGGGTCCTTTATGAACATCAAGAAACTTAAAGAGTGCCCACCTAAAAAAGCCTACAAGTATCAATCTTTGTCCATATTTACAGCAAGGTCGCATTACTTAAGCGTCTCACCAAGAATCAGGACATTGCATGAGTGTTCATCAAAGTAAATCTAAAACTCAACCTCAGAAGATGAATCAATCATATACGTAGGGTCCTTTATGAGCATCAAATAACTTAAAGAGTGCCCACCTAAAAAAAAGCCTACAAGTATCAATCTTTGTCCATATTTACAGCAAGGTCGCATTACTTAAGCGTCTCACCAAGAATCAGGACATTGCATGAGTGTTCATCAAAGTAAATCTAAAACTCAACCTCAGAAGATGAATCAATCATATACGTAGGGTCCTTTATGAGCATCAAATAACTTAAAGAGTGCCCACCTAAAAAAAAGCCTACAAGTATCAATCTTTGTCCATATTTACAGCAAGGTCACATTGTTTAAGCGCCCCACCAAGAATCAGGACATTGCATGAGTGTTCATCAAAGTAAATCTAAAACTCAACCTCAGAAGATGAATCAATCATATACGTAGGGTCCTTTATGAGCATCAGAAACCTTAAAGAGTGCCCACCTAAAAAAAGCCTACAAGTATCAGTCTTTGTCCATATTTACAGCAAGGTCACATTGTTTAAGCCCCCCACCAAGAATCAGGACATTCAAAGTTACAGACTTTCAGCATATCTAGCTCACAAGAACCGTGATGACAGAACATCCAGGGATTTTACCTTAACGGAAAAGGAAGGAGCGCCTCCGACATCAGTCAGGTCAGAGGAGGAAGATAAAGTAGAGCGGTGGGGCAAAGACGCTGCTTCCTCCACGACCGCCTCCAGGCCTCAAGCGCAACATTACTCGAATCTTTCGCGGTCAAGGAAGGGCAGGAGCAGAGCAGAGGTGGTTCTGTTCTGAGACTGAACAAGAAAGGCAAAGTTAAGGATTCTGGTCGTGAAAGTGATCAGCTTGACGCAAGAAACGAAAGAAAATGTAGATCAAAGAGAGATATTTGAGACGGTTACCTGAGAGAGAGAGAGAGAGTTTATGAGGAAGAGAAAGAGATAACGCGGCGGAGTGGAGTGGTGGAGAGTGTGTTTTATTTTCTCTGTTAGGGCTTCGGACAGTGAGTGAAGTACTATAATAATGTTTCCGTAAATATTAAGAGAAGAAGACTTATTATGATTATAGTCATAATCTACTACGTAGGATGGTCTAAAAAAGATTTTAAATGAGTAATTTAAAACCATTTTCAGTGTAAATTGTTATTTTTTTCTAAAATAAAGTATTTTATAATGGAATATTTCTCTGAAATAGCATTACTCTAAATATAGAATAAAAAATAGAAATTTTGTTATTTTTTTGTTAATTTAACTTTCTATATCTCATTCAAGTTTTTATATATGTTATGGTCAGATTCAGTTCAGTTATATTTTATTGTTCTATATAATTCCCGTCTTAACAATAAACTAGATTTTAACCTGCACGTCCGTGCTGATATTTTTCTATTTTATAAATATATTTGATATTATTACAAATATTTTAATTATATAATTTTTAATTTAATGTTATATATTGTGTAACTCTATAAAAAATTATATTTTTTCTTCAACTTATTAATATATAGTGATTTGTTTAAAACATTTTAATTTGTTATTAATTTTTATTACTTACTAATATATTTTCGAGTTAGATACAATAAAATAACCATATAAAATAATCGAATAAAGAATCTCTTTCAAAATATGTTTTTTTCTTTAATTTATACATTTTTCATATAATATATTTTAAATTTTATTTATTTATATTATTTAAAAGAAATATATTTAATATGTATAAGAAAATATACTTTAACATATATCATTTTAGTGTTTTACGGAATTTATAAGTAAAAACACTGTTTTGTTTAAATAATATAGACCTATTTTTAGTAAATACCAGAATGAGTCTTGTATGGTCGTACAAAATATATACGAACCCAAAAAATCTAATTTATTAAAATTTATTGATATATGATGTTTTTGGATGTTATGATATTAAGTTTTATTTTAAAAAATTAAGACTTCATTGCTTTAATTTTTACAGCATATTCAAATAGTTTTTTCGTGATGCATTTCAAAACTTTATTCTTTATTATCCACGATTTGATCTTTTTTAGAATTTGCAATGTTATTATTTTGAGTGTAAATATTTATTTTCAAATTTTTATATTTGTCAAAAAAACATTAGAAAATTACACAACTATTTTTGAGTTTGGAACATCAAATTAATTTTGATTTTTTTTTGTTACTACATCTAATCTATTATTTTATACATAAAACTAAGGGTTAGCCCGCCCTACGGGCGGGTGAGTCTACACTAAAATAATTTTATATTAAAATTTTATAATATATTTGAAAATTTACTTTAAATTGAAATAATAAATATAATTTGTTTTATCCTATTCTCATATTGTAAAATTATAAAATTGTGTTGTTTGAGTTGAAAGGCTCATTGACATTTTTATGTTAGAGAATACGAAATTATTAAATTAAAATTAAGAAAAATGTATTAATTTCTATTTTTAGTTTTGATTTATATTTTATTTTGATACAGTTGAAGAAAATCTAAAGTAAGAACCACTACTACTTTTTGTTTTAAGAGTATCAAATTTTAGTGTTATTACAATAATTGATTTTCTCACAAGAATAGATTAATCCACCTCTGAGCTAAATAAATTGAAATAATTTAATGTGAAAGTTATATAAAGTTATATTTTAAAGTTATATATAAATAGCTTCAAATCATGTTAGTTATTCCATCTAGGAGAAGTTCTACAACACTTACAATTGATTGGAACTCCGCAGTGTCGCTGGTCATCTCCACAGTCAAGAGTGTTATCTCAAGGACCATTCTAGATATGACCATTTTATTAATTTACGTTATATGCACTGTTCTATTAAAATTTCATTATATTCTTTTATTTATATTGTGTTAACCAGTTCAGATCATAATTTAACAATAATTATTTATTTATTTTTGACTACCTAATAATTGATATTAAAAACTATAAACTATTGTTCATTGACTATAGTGTTGGTCTCTGTAATTGAGTAACACAGTGTTGTAATGGGATTCACACGACTTTAGATCTAAAGTTAAGTAAATCAATTTACAATGATAAACTCCTTACAATGCGGCCCATGAAATACTTAAGTTGGACCATCACACAAACTAAAATCCATCTTTGTGGTTCACATAGTCAAAAAGTGAAAATTCTATAATAAAATAAGTGATACAGTGCAATGAAGATGGTGGATGGTGACTCTGTCTGAAGAAATCGTATTTTACTTTAAATATATAATAGACATTATATTCTACTAAATTTTTTATATTATTATGAAATTTAATTTATTTTAGAAATTAAAATTTTCTATTATAATATGTTTTACTAAATTTGTATTGTTTCTCGCTTTTATTGTTTTTTTGTTGTTGTTCAAACTATTAATTTTTGATAATTTTGTTTGATTTGTATTAGTTTTGAATATTAGTTTTCATATTAATTTTTGTTTCTCTAATTTGAGTTGACCAAAACCAAAGAAAATTATGTTAAATTCATTTTTTCGTTAGCGTGAGTTTGATGAAATCAGAAAAATATAGTAAATATTTTTATAGTAATTTTATATTTATTCTTTAAATTTAGATTTTAAAATTTAGAATAAGGAAGATAACATTGAAGGAAAATTTATTCATCCAAGTATAATATGTTTCAAGGGGATAAGAAACATAAATAAGAAACCAACAAAAAGACAGTGCTAGCTCATAAAGATTGACACAGATTGAAAGTAAACCCACAAATCACATATTCTTGTTGCTAAAACCTTTAGCTTGAAAACAAAAAAACCGGAGAAGCCGTTTAGCAAAGGGAATTTCTAGGAGAATGTTTCATAGAATAGAAGATAGACAAGGTCTCAAATGCTCAAACACTGTTGATAAATCAAAGAATTGCGTCAAAAGAGGAATATTGCGTATCAAAGATGAAATATCTAATGCAACGGATCTAAGGATACAACACAAAGACTGCTTTTGGGTTTGAGACGATGTCAAAATGCTTGTGGGGGCATAGGAATTGAAATTCGGAAAATCTAGTAAAAAAAAATATGTGAACAATTGATTATTATCTGTGAAATATATTCTCTTTCATAAGTCTAATGCCATAAATCCATAGTCACAACAACATGTAGCCTAAGCGATATCAAAACTGAGAGAGACTACCCGCGAAGTTAGCATTTATGGGTCTGCTTTCTCAAAATAGGTGCCATTGAAGGCCGGACCACTGAAATCAGATTCTCTCATGGCCATGGGTGAAGAAGTGAAGTTGACTATTGTGCAACAATAATCTGCAAACCAGTACACAATATTTAAGAAATAAACAAAATCTTGCTTCTTCATTTTGATGGTTTCTTGATTAAAATTTTCATTAGCTTGAACTGCGAAAATGTAAATCTCTACTACCAAAAAGTCAAAGCCTTGAACTTTGTCTATGCTCGTTCTAATCTACAATACTAACAAAACTCAAATGTTTTACTTGAAATTTTCATTGGTGTTGATTGATTTGGAGCAAAACTAACAGTACTCGTGAACTTCCAACCATCGAAAAATGAAATTGCTCGTAAAAATTAACGCACAACTCCAAAGTTTTATTAAGCCGCCCCTCACAAACCTGTGAAAACAAACAGCGTATTGCAATGTCTCTCAGATGACTGGATTGGATTCTTACCTTCTCAAAAGGTGACTGGATTGTTACCTCTCAACTATCTGTTCCATTTGAGCAGCCCTCAGAATACCATCCTCTAGGCCTATATATCATTAAGGTTTCACCAGGGCAAGTGGAGCAACTGCAGATAAGATACATTAGCACAATCTGGAAGATCAGCATTATGTCGATGACACCCACTAAAGAACAAAGGGGAAAAAATAGATGAACTTCAAAGCATTTTAGATGGGACTTGCTTCTCTCTTAAGAATGGGAAAACAATATTTGACTAAGCATCATTAGTCTAGCTTTCCCTAAACATATGTTCCAATCAGAAAATAGATTAGTTCCAAAATTTGAAAAAATTAATCAATTTACAATCAACTAATAGACAACAACGATGCACACCTTTTAGCATCATCTGTTGATCTCCGTTGATTTGGGTTTTGTTGATTGACATTATTCCTCTGCTAGTCAGGTTGGTTCACAATGAGCTAACAATGCAACTTGAAGGTAATAAGTAGTTACAGTGCCATGTCGAGATGTCAGCTCTTGCAATCGCATATGTCTCATAGCTTCCAGTTCAAGATCCTACACAAAAGAAGTAAAATGGTTAGATAAATAAAACATAAATTTTGCAAAATCCTAACTTTCAAGTAAGAATTATTTTATGGCTTAACTTGGTACATTACTTTGATTGCTGAAAACTAATATATCATGCGAGCACGTTAATCCAGTTTTGTAGCCGATGGTGCTGCTTTTGTGGCCAAGTACAAATTGCAGCTGAGAGAGAACACGACGTTGGGAAAAGAAGCTCAGCCGTCGCTACCAGTGTCGGATCCACGCAGCAGAGGGATTCGCTTGGGTTGCGTCGGTAATTCTTTGATTTAAGAAAAATAAACGAATTGGGGCAACAAATAAATATGAGTGGGAGTGGGTGGTGATTAGTGCAGAAAACGTAAATTTGCAGTGAATCAAATCGCTTGTGATGCAGTGGAAGAGTCGGGAGAACAGTGACGGGATTTGAGTTATTTCGTAGTAATTAAATGGAGTTTTAATGCCTAGTGGCAAGTGAAAGATTGCAGCAACCGTTCGCGATCATTGTTTCGATGTGTCATCTGAACGGCGGCCCTGCCTTGCGTCTACCAAATTATGAAGAGATAAACTCTATAGAACACCTGGGTCTGTTTCAAAACACTATAACAGCCCAATAGATTAATATGTTTCAAGACCTAGCCCACAGAACATGTAACCCAGCCCAAACAATATTAGATGATTAATTAGGAATAGTCACGTGTCTTTTTTTCCCTTATGGAGAAAAAAAAGCCAACTTTATTGTATTAGATATTTGAATTTTAGTACTATTTAAAAGAAAATTTCTAACATATTTTTTATAATTAAAACAAAAATAAATTTAAAATTAAATTTGATTTGTCATTAATATTTTAAGTGAGTTGCTAAAATACCATGGTTTTCTATTGACATTTTAAAAAAAATAGTATATGAATTAAAGTTTATTATATATTATTATATTTTTGTATACAAACATTTTAAACAATATATTGTTGAGAGTTTCAATATAAATAAAAACTTGTAGATATATAAGTTTAACATATGTTAATACATTTATTTTGTATAAGCTATTATACACTTTATGAATTTTAATCTATTTTAATGATGAATGATGATTTGTTTAAATGAAAAACTTTAAAATTTAAAATTTGTTAATTTACTTATTTAATATAATTTATCATATTTAATTCATGTAACACTTTTATTTTCATATAATCTATAATTTATTTATATAATTTAAAAAAAATAGTAGAATTTTTATTTTCTTGTTTATAATAAAATTTTAGTTAACATTGATTTATAATAATATTATATAACTAATTACGATATTTATTAATGTATTATTATATTAAAATATTTAAATTCTTGAGTAAGATTTTGTTAGATTCTTTCTCAAAAGATTTTGTTATAATTAAAAAATAAAATTCAAATCTTTAGTTGGTTTATTATTAATGTAAATAATTAAATATGTCATATTAACTAATTTTTGAAATGATCCAATTACTATTTGTTAATAGTAGATAAAATTTTAAAATTTGTTAATTTACCTATTTAATATAATTTTACCATATTTAACTGATGTAACACTGCTATTTTTATATAATAGAGAATATATTTATAGAATTTATAAAAAAAAATAGTGTAGAATTTTATTTTCCTATTTTATAATAAAAATTTAGTTAAAATTAATTTATAATAATATTATATTACTAATCACGAAATTTATTAATGTATAATTTTATAAAAATATTTAAATTTTTAAGTAAGATTTTGTTAGATTTTTTCTCAACAGATTTTGTTATAATTAAAAAAAATAAAAATTCTAATTGGTTTATTATTAATGTAGATAATCAAATATGTTATATTAACTAATTTTTGAAATGGTCCAACTATGACTTGTTAATAATAGATTTAAAATAGGATTATGTTTTAATATAATAGATATATTTTGGTTCAATTAATACAAATTGGAATTATATGTATTTTTAGATATCAGATTCAAATAAATATAGAATTGAGTATTTTAGATATTTATCTATTTATTTAAAAATATTTATTTTAGATACTAATGGCTTGGTCGTTTGGTCAAAAAAATTGGAGTTTTTTGTATCCTGATTAGTCTGGTGAAACCTGTGTAATTATGCGTATGTGTTTTCTAATGGAATTGGAATTTGAAATTCGTGCTCTCTTTACAAAATTCATAAAGTTCATATCCAAATTCCGCATGTCGATGCTCTCCAAACACATATTTTTTTTGTTGTTGTATCAAGAAGATGAAAGAGACTATATATTGATTTCACCATCATTATAAAGTGACCCGTTTGCATATGCCAGCATCCGATATTGGCTTGTGAGTCAAGTTAAAGAACCTCCAAGTGTTAGCCCTAAAATCGAAGGCTTCACAATAGAATTAATTATATTTACAAACTAGTTATAGTTATATACAAAAAGTACATAAATTTCATGAAACTCAAAACGTTAATCTACCCTATAACATCAGCGTTACGCATGTACCACACCCAAAACATCTTAATCTATACACTCTTTGTAACAAACATTTCTCTCTTGATTTTTTAGGGTTTGGGGTTTAGGAGAACATGTGGTAATGGTAAAAGGTGTAATCTGATCCTTCTTCTTTTCTTTCTCGAATCTACAAATCTATTTGTATAAGATACAAAATAAGAACAGCAAAATCTCCCATGTCTCCAAGAGGCTAGCTGCTTAGCATCTCCATCATGATGCTATCTATATCAAGATCCATTTTCATATCAACACACACATGATCATGAGCCCATAGAAATGGCTAGTGGCATCTCACTCTCATGTGAATCAACAGTAGAACTACTAGAGGTTGACATTCGTTTCTTAGACTGGTTCCCTTCAACTTGCCCTTGTGGGTGAGCTACCGCCTCAGGATCATCATCAGGAGGCTCTAAAGATTGCTCTGGAGGATCAACATCACGGGCATTGGGCTCCACATTCGCGTTGTTATTGTTAGCACCGGACCCAATGACCATCCTAAACCCAAAAGTGCGGGAGAGAATGCGGTATGCAAAGGTTAGGATCCAAAAGGACCAAGGGAGACAAACAAAGAATATGCCGAGGTAAGAGAGCCACACTGGAGGGTATGGGAGGATTGTGTATGCAATCAGACAACCTCCTCCGACAGCTATCGACAAGAATAGAAATAAGGTTATGAGAAAGATGAATACTCGCCCAGCCCCTGGATCTGGCACAGGCATTATGCTTTTAAGGAAAGATTGATCTTAAATGGTGAAGAAGGATCAAGATACTACTATATCATCCTCCATTTACAAAGTTGCTCCTTCTTCTTTTATGTTTCTTTCAATGTTTTTTTTTGAAGAAGATATTGATAGCTTGAAACAAGAATCAATCCCACACACACAATGAGCACAAGAAGATGTTTCTATTTTGTTTTGTTTGTGTAGTTTGACAAGAATAGCCATTATTCATTTTTTTTTCCTTTCCTTTTTCTACATTTGCCATTCTATAGGAGAGGGGCGTCCGTAGATAGAGGACCCATAACATTGATCAAGATCATTTTCAAGATTTTTGCAATCTTACTTAATTAGAGAGATCATGATGTTGAATGATGATGACATGTGCTCATGTATAGGAGATTTGCATTATATATTACTAAATATAATTTCGGGACATGGCAAAGAATTTAATCCTTGCAATCAAAGCCATTCTAAATATATGTTTAACATTCAATTAAAACAAGAATCAAAATGAGTATGTTCCAATTTTACGGATTTATTTTTATGATATTGAGTTTATAAGTAATTATTTGATAATATGTTTTGTTAATATTTAAAGCATGAGTTCAAGGAATTTCATCCAATTTTCTGCTTTGATTTTGAATTAAATTTGAAGCCTAGTTCTACTATCAATTCTCTGCCACAATTAGAATGGGAATTCAATTTTTGATATACATTCTCAAGCTTAAACACATTTCCTTATAATCTTGTTCTTCTTTTGGCAAACACAGTTGAAAAATATTTGACTTGATTTGCATAGGATTAAAGATAGGACTGTAATCAATTTGTGTTTGATTACACCCTAAGTCGCTTAAGAATTTCTCTTGATTTTAAAGGAAGTTGAAGCCTTGTTATTTGTAATATTTCCAAGTCTCGGCCACAATTAGAATGGGAATTCAATTTCCAATATTCCTTTTAATCTTAGATACTTTTCCTTATAATATTGTCTACTTTTGGCAAACCTACTTTACAAATATGTGATTTGATTTGAATATGAGTATGATTAAGATAAGACTGTAATCAATTTAAGTTTGAATACCCTAAGTGGCTTAGGAACACATTGTTGACTAGTGATTACAACAAAAAGCTAATTAATTAACCAGTGATGACAAGTAACACACGTGGCACATTCTCTATCTATAGCTGTCAAATGAATAAGCAAATGCTGGTCCCATCTAATATATCCACAACTACTGGCTTGCAGCCCGCCAGCTAATCAATAAAAGTGTAAATGTCAATATTACCCCTCCTCCAGAGCCACAAAGTGGTGGCTACTTCCGTAATTTCAAAGCACTCTACTCTCCTTTTTTATCAAGTTGGCGATAGCGCGTGTCAGTACAACGCGTGATACTCGCGTCGATAGCCGCCAGGAGAATCCACCTCTTCAATCAAATAAGAGAGAGAGAGAGAGAGAGAGAGAGAGAGAGAGAGAGAGAGAGAGATCTACTCTAAATTTCTAGGGTTTGCTGATTCTCTGTGAAAGATTCCTCCTTTTTTTTTGTTTTCGTGACTTAGGGATTGAATCCGAGAGAAAGGGTTTCGTTGTTTGGATGGTGGAAATGAGAAATCCGGAGTCTGATTCAGCGGCGAAGTGCCGAGACGAGCTGCCGTTGAAGCTGGAGATCGCGGAGGATGGTTTAGAAGAAGAGCACGGTCCTCTCAACAAACGATCTAGGGTTTGTTCTTCTTCTTCCTCTAATCCCCAATTAAGCTAATCTGTTTAGTTTCCTCGAGAATTTGATATAAAGTTTGCTCCTTTAGCTTATTATTCTTGTTATTGTTTCAATGGAATAGTTATGTAGCTCGTCGAGAATGGCACCGGCTAAGTATAACCCGCTTGATGAGCCGAGTCCTCTTGGACTAAGCCTTAGAAAGAGTCCGTCTTTGTTGGATTTGATACAGATGAGGCTAACGCAAAGTGGTGACCCGAAAGCCCAAGGTTCTGGTGTTAAACAAGAGAGTAAATGTATTAGTTCTGGATCGAATAGTATTGAGAAGCTGAAAGCTTCCAACTTCCCGTCCTCGGTTTTGAAGATCGGGCAGTGGGAGGTGAGCTTATGCCTTTTGTTTTGATTGTATGTTTCATAGTAGAATGTGACTTGACAAGGGTTCTGTTTTCTTTTAGTATAAATCGAGGTATGAAGGTGATTTGGTGGCAAAGTGTTACTTTGCCAAACATAAACTTGTTTGGGAAGTGTTGGAACGAGGTCTCAAGAGTAAGATCGAGATCCAATGGTCAGATATTGTGGGATTAAAGGCAAACTGTCCTGAAGAAGGACCTGGAACGTTGACTCTCCTGGTACAACATTCACTCATGATCTTTTCACTCGTGCTTCCTATGGTTTGTTCAACTCTAATCTTTGGTTTCCTTTTTGTTTCAGCTTTCTAGGCAGCCTTTGTTTTTTCGAGAAACAAACCCGCAGCCTAGGAAGCATACTTTGTGGCAGGCAACTTCAGATTTTACCGATGGCCAAGCCAGTATGTACAGGTACATACATTTCTTGTGTGTTCTGCTCTTAGGAGGAAATGATTCATGTAACTAAAATAACGTTTATGTCCTAGCTTCAGCTAACGATAGTCTTAACTGTGATTTGTTAGGCAGCATTTTCTGCAATGTGCTGAAGGGATAATGAATAAACATATCGAGAAGCTTGTTCAGTGTGATCATCGCCTATTGTATTTAAGCCGTGAGCCAGTGTTAATTATGGACTCTCCCTTCTTTGATGCGCAGCGATCTATCTTTGAGGATCCAAGTGAACCAAAGGGTAATCCTTTTGGGAACTTTAATCTTAGCACAGGTCCTTCAGTATCTGGGCCTCAGAACTTAGCATCTCCTGTTGGGGCTCAGTCATCCTCTGAACATATGTATCTATCTCATGAAGCACCATCGCCCAGCTCAGGTATTGTGATAGCTGCCCGTTTTACTTGCTTTCAAAGCTCCTTATTTGGAGTTTTGTTTCCCTTTTCACTTATGTTGAGCCAGTTTAAGTGAATGTGTTTTCTTTTTCTGCTTCTTTGTTTGATTCATTTCTAGTGATAGATGCTCGTGCAAATGAAGCAGTTAATTCAAGAAACACAACAGATTGTGGTCAGATGGGACTACGCCAATCTATGTCACTGAGTGATTTCCTTGCAATTGTCTGTGATCCAAAAAATACAACGGATTCGAGCCAGGTTGAAGAAGTAGCTGGACAGCCTGGACTACACCAATCTATGTCAGTTAGTGATTTCCTTGCACTATTATCTGATACAGGAAACATAAATGATTCGAGTCAGATTAAAGTACCTGGACTACAACAATCCATGTCAGTGAGTGATTTCGTTGGACTTCTCTCTGATTCTGCTGGTGGAAACCATCCGGAACATCTGGAGAAATTTGAGAGCATGAAACAGCAATTGCTAAATGACAATATTCAGTTCGATGCACCAGACGAGAAGTCTCTCATGCCAAGGGTTGATTCTTTATTCAACCTCTTGTACAAGGATCTCAACGTCGCTGCAAACCCACAGCTCAATACTGAAAACTCGGGTGGATTGAAGTCTGAACTCAGTGATCTGAAGGGGGTAGTTCCGGACAACAACAACAACAGAGTTCTTGATCCAGCTTCGAGCAGCAAACCACAGGGCATGTTAAGGAAAGACTCGTTCAGCGATTTGCTCTTGCATCTCCCCAGAATCACATCCTTGCCAAAGTTCTTGACCAACATATCAGAAGAAGATGGTGATGCATATAATAGATAATTGTGTAGATTCCTCCTTTCTTTTTCATTATTTGGCGCGTATAGGGACCTGAACTAGCAGCTTTTCTGTTTTTCTTGTAAATCAAATGTGTCTCTTAGGTTACTAAACCGCACAGGGATTTGAAGAAACATGTCTTGATAATGAATTTATGTAGTCATCCTATTCATAAAACAATTTCTCAAGAAGCTTACGGCATTCCATTATATTTTTCTTTTATTACAGCATCTATAAAGCGAAGCAGAGTATGTGACAAGGATAAAAGATTAAACTAAGATCAGTGCTCATCAGCTGTACAGAAAGACCAAAGAGATGAAATAAAATATTTAAGAGAGAAATGAACCTCAACATCCTGAAGAGAGACCGTAAGGATTTGTTCTAGTTGTTCCTGAGGATGATGTTAACATTGAACTTGATGCCAGAGTTCTTGAGCCGAGATAGTCCGACTTACCCGCCTCAGAAGATGCAGAAGCTAGAGCAGTGATGGCTGCTTCACTGCTTGGCCCTCGATGTGGACAATCTGTCCAACGATGTATGTAGGACGGTTTGATGCTTAGTGTACAATGTTTTCACCAGCTCTTCCTTTTCCTCCAAGTCCTTCCTTGTCTGGTCACTTGTAGCTTCAAGATTTCGGCACTTGTCAAAAGATATCTCCCAGTATTTGGAGAGGATACTAACTTTGTCTGCCAGGACTCGGATGCATTTCCGGAACTTCAAAAGAGAAGAAGGACTACGCTATATTTTTTGGAAGCAAAATGGATTTTACTTGGCTAAAGCTTGAGCCAAAGTACGCAAGGACTCGGCAAAACCAGCAACCCCACCACCAGCACAGACAGAGCTTCGGAATCTTTCAAAGACGCCTCGCATCTTCACAGATGATGCGCGAAGTGTATTGTACTCAGAAGCTCAACGATCAGCAGCACAGAGATGTGTCTGGGCTTCTTCTCGAAATGCGCACAGTTCATCTACAACCAAGATAGCAATATTTACCACACACAGAAGGAGTAGTTTAGGGGAAAAGGCTCCTATAATATGCAAAGTACATAGTAAGTTATGTGGTGATGCAGAGATAGTAGAACAACAACGCTTATTGTGTCTCTAAATCTTTCTAAGTGGAATGTCTTCCATAGCTCCATGTAGCTTGGACTCCGTTTCACTCAGTTTATTGGACTTCTCCAACAGCTCATTTCTAAGTTCCAAGACAATAACATCACTACGTTTGGTATCTAAACCTATCCCAGTTGCCACATTATTATTCAAATATTTTGGTGAGCTCTCGGCTGTCAAATCTTTTTCATTATTTTGCTGGCTTTCCAGCATTGATGAATCAAGCGGATGACTGAGCACCAGAGAGGAATCCACCATATTCTCATCCACACGTTCCCGAGCTTTACATGGCTGCTTTCTAGAAAGATTTGAAACACATGAATTCTCCTCATCCATGTGCTCCGAGCCAGATACATGAGCTTTGTTGCCTTCCACGTCACCTTGAGCCTCTGCTTTGTACTCGCTAACTTTTTCGTGCATAAGATTTAAGCCAGGCGCATCCGTATTATCAATATTCCTCTGTCCCACTAAATACTCATCGGCGAGACGTTGTTCCAGTTCACGGATTCACTTCTCATATGAGTCTTCAATGTCTTTGTTTTTCCTTAAGCATAGATAAGAGATGTTTCTCATACTCATCTCAGGCCAACAGTGCCTCTGCTGTCTTCTCTGCGGCATTTTTCAACATCTTCTCTACTTCACTTTCATCCAGCACCTCATATTCAACTTGTGGCCCTAATGAACAAATCTGAGAGATTGCAGAAGCAAGCTCAACTTTCAGTTTTGCATTCTCATCTTCCATCATCAAAGCTGTCCTTTTCTAAAGTGTCTAAACCTATCTCCTCAGTCTCACTATAACATGCCTAGTGAACTCCTAGAGGATGCAACCTTAGAATGTAGCCCAACTAGATACTCGGGAGCATATCGATCAACGTCTGCGATTTCAATATTGATCAAACTAGTATCATAAGGAGCTACATTGACATCACACTGAGTGGGAGTATCATATAAACCCATTGAGGCCAACACGTCACGAGGTACAAAGGCCCCAAATAAAGTTGGGTTACAAACTTATCCCATAAATCTCTCATACTAGCCCCTCTCTTTTTTTTTTTTTGAACATTGGCTTTCATACACTAGCCTCTCTGCAGCTTCGTTTGTGTCTTTACACGACTAAGATATGCATCTGTTTGAGCTAGAAAGTGATTCTTTGTTTAGTCTATAGAAACATATTCACATGCCATGGACTGATATTACCTTACCAAACGTAAAGAATGGATAAATTCATTTTTTTTTGTTTTCAAAGAAAGCCATAATTTCGTTGAGAGGTGTGACGTTGCTTGGAAACGGTCCAATAGCAGAAAACACGTGGTACCATTTGGCACTTGCTTCTGTTCCACACATTCACATACAGTTTCTGCCTCTTACACGCAACCATCTCCAACGCAAACGCAAACGCAGCGATACGTTTTTCTGCGTTCACGTGTTTACTGTCCGAAACAGCTAACCTAAACCATTCGTTAGGACCAGACACACGCACGCACGATGAGTGAACTAAAAAGGTCCGAATCTTTTGGATTAGTCAAGTAACTTTGTGACGTCATCGTCCACATGCTTCCCAATCTCCCTGTCTTTAAAATGCGCAAACGATCTTCTTTGTAGTTAAACAACAATGGGTAAAACCAAAGGATCTTGTTTTGTCAACGCTCTCTTCGCTACCGCACTTTTGGTGATTTTCCACAATCTGTGTAACTGTGAAGCTGTCTTGTCTCAGAAAGAACAGGACAAGGTCACCAAGTTGCCTGGTCAGAACTTCAACGTTGACTTTGCTCACTACTCTGGGTTTATTACTACTAATAAGAAACTAGGAAGAGCACTCTTCTACTGGTTCTTTGAAGCCACCGATGATGCTGCCTCCAAGCCCCTTGTTCTCTGGCTCAATGGAGGTTCGAAAGCTCTCTCCTTTACTGCTTAATCAAACTCAGTAACGTTGACTTTGCTCACTATGATGATATGGATCTTGATACTTATACTTTTGGAGATTGTCTTGTAGCTATTTGATTACTTATTGCTTGTTGCTTTTAGCATGACACACGTGATTACCCTTTTTGGGTTCATGTGGATTCTTGTAGTTTGTTGTTTTGATTCCAAAAAAGGGAAAAGCTTCAATAAAGCTCCTCTCTTTATAGGACCAGGATGTTCATCTGTTGCATTTGGTGAAGCAGAAGAGATAGGACCATTTCACATTAAGTCAGATGGGAAGACTCTTTACCTTAACCAATATTCTTGGAACCAAGGTAATGATAGTGAGATGTTGCAGTGTGTTCTAACTAAGAGCTATGATTCAAAAGGCTTAGAATCTTTTTTTGTTTTCCAGCTGCGAATATTTTGTTCCTAGATGCACCTGTTGGAGTTGGCTATTCATACTCAAACACTTCATCTGATTTGCGTAGCAATGGTGATAAGAGAACTGGTAATGACGCTTTACCTCCTGAACCTCATTGTCTTTATATCCTCTTGTTTGTTTAGTGAGTTTTATTATGATGTTCACAGCTCAAGACTCACTGAAGTTTCTGCTGAAGTGGGTTAAGAGATATCCAGAGTATAAAGGAAGAGAGTTTTACATAGTTGGAGAGAGCTATGCAGGTATAAATATTCAAAGCTCACCTTACATTCTAACCCTATAACTTCTTACTTAAATTTTGGATTGTTTTAGGGCATTACATTCCTCAGCTAAGTCAAGCCATTGTGAAACATAACCAAGCTTCTGGGGACAACACTATTAATCTGAAGGGTTACATGGTGAGCCTGCCCTCTTTATTTATCTAAAAGGTTTATAAAAACTCTATAAAGATTTTGATGAATGTTTTGTTTACAGGTAGGAAACGGTCTGATGGATGATTTCCATGACAGGCTTGGTCTTTTCCAATACATTTGGTCGTTGGGTTTCATCTCCGACCAAACATATAGCTTACTGAAACTTCAGTGTGGTTTCGAATCTTTTGTTCACTCCTCCAAAGAGTGTGATAAGGTTCAAGAGATAGCTGACAAGGAAATAGGTAACATAGACCAATACAGCGTCTTCACACCGGCTTGTGTTGCTAATGCCACCCAGTCAAAAATGTTGCTAAAGAAAAGACCAGTAAGGGACCTTAACATTTAGTTTTAATGGAGATGATAGTAAGGGTTCTGAAGTGATGTCAGTGTTTGTTTTTTTTGCTTAGAGGACTAGCCGTGTGAGTGAACAGTATGATCCTTGCACTGAGAAACACTCTAGAGTGTATTTCAATCTTCCAGAGGTTCAAGAAGCTCTCCATGTCCCACCAGGACTTGCTCCATCCAAATGGGATACTTGCAGGTAAACTGAGCCTAAGCAAGCTTTAGGGCTTTTTGTAACATTCTGATCCGGAGAGGTTTGGTTTTTGCAGTGATGTAGTGAATGAACACTGGAGAGACTGTCCTTCCTCGGTTCTAAACATTTACCATGAGCTTATAGCTGCAGGGCTACGCATTTGGGTTTTCAGGTCTTTTTCTCTATAGATTTTGATATCTTTTTGTTCAAATGGCGCTTTGATGGTTAGAGTAGTTTTGTTCATTGGTAACAGTGGAGACGCAGATGCTGTTGTACCAGTAACATCAACTCGGTACAGCATAGATGCACTAAACCTTCGTCCATTAAGTACTTACGGTCCTTGGTACATAGACGGACAGGTATTAAATAAACAAACTCAACTGAGAAAGTGAGAGAATCTTTTTCTTCTTGTTTATGTTTTGAAAACGTTTTGAAACTGTGTTCATGATTTGAAACTAGGTGGGAGGGTGGACTCAGCAGTATGCTGGTCTAAACTTTGTGACTGTAAGAGGAGCTGGCCATGAAGTTCCTTTGCATAGACCAAAGGAGGCTCTTGCGCTCTTCAAGGCTTTTATATCTGGAACCCCATTGTCCACACCCGAGAACAGCATCAGCAAAGACATGTCTGAACTCGTTAGTGACTCATGATGAGTGGGATTCTCAGCCTGAAACTTTCAGATATTGAATGAAGAAGAGGGAGATAATAAATAAGAGTTCAAAGTGTTTCGTTTGGATTGGTTCTTCTTCTTGTTATTTGTTTGAGACATTTGATGTTGGATCTTATTAAGTTTCTTATATCATTTGGGAGCCATACAATCCTATCAGTACCCAACACACGTTTATGAGAAATTGAGTATCACTGTAGTACTTAGTAGTAGTAGGCATACATAATCCGAACTTCAAAACCTGAATCTATACTGGTATCAAGGCTCAATCCGAAAATCTAAATTAGTATCATATATAAATATTTCAAATATTTAATTTGGTATTTATTTTGGTCTGACTCCAAAAATACTCAAATCCAAACTGAAATGAATTTATATTCGAATAAACTTTTTATAAAGTTATAGAATATACATGATCTCGAAATATTATTAACTGAATCTGACCTAAACATATATAAGTCCAAATGAGGTCTAAAACGTTGAACTAAAAAATCTGAAACATCCAAACCGGATCCAAATTCCTATATACCATGAATTTGATTAAATGTATAATATTGGTGGGAAAATGCAATAAGGTTTTTCCATGAGGGGTTCTAATTAAATAAACTACAATTATTGGGCTTCACTTGGACTCAATACGAGCCCAATAAGTAGAATTTTCCGGTGCTTCTTCTTTTGTCTCCGCCGGAACTTAGAAAATCAGTCGCTCTAGAACTGAGTTTTACGGCTGAAGTTGCACGAACACCTTCATGTAACAAAAAAAAAAATTTGTCTGTTTCTCATTTCTGAAACATTGTGTGAACTGATCGGAAGCAGTAACTCTAAAGGTGAAGACTTTGATCTGTTTTAATGTTCTCTTTTAACGATTTGAGATCTACGACGTTTGTGTAATTGAAGTTTCTAACTGTTGGGGTCTCTCAGGTTCTGATCAAAGTTGAGATCTTTGGTTTTAACATTGCCCGTTGCCATTGTCATCGGTGAGCCGTATACAGTATACTTCTCTTCTGTGTTAAATTCTTATCCTTTCCTGTCTGTAGTTCTCGAGTGTCTTGTTAAGTTTGATTGTATCAAGCATACAACTTTTTGTAACTTATGCTGAGAGTTTTGCAGCTTTTAGGTTATAGTTTGGGGATCAATCTAGTGCTAAACTCTCATGTTTGAACTTTGTTTTCAGCTAGAGGACAAGACGAGAAGCAGCAGACATGGTGTTGGTGTCTAATTCTAGCCACCAAAACAAGGAAATACATATCAGAAGGAGAATCTCTGAGATGTATATTCTTCTTCCCATTCTCTAACTTTGTCCCATATCATGCTTTCCTGTGTATATATATAGTGATATAGAACCTCCTGATGAATCTATTTGGGCATTGATCTGTACGGACTGTTATCACTTAAGTCTGATAAAAATCATAAGGCAATATATGAATGCATAGATTACACACATTTGGTAAGGATTCACCGTTTGGCAGGAGTGATAGGCTCTTCATAGATATACTACGGTGACTCACATGAAAGAATGAATGGGAGATATGTTTATCATAACTAACCTTTTGAGGATCAAACTTTTTTCTGTTACGGGAATGCAGATTCAATAAACGAGAAGAGGATTTTCCATCACTTAAGGACTACAATGACTACTTGGAAGAAGTGGAGTGCATGAGTTAGTCTCGCTGTCCTTATATTCTGTGTTTATTTGTGATGAGACCAATGTATATATACCCTTCCATTCTACAGTATTCGATCTGGTAGATGGAATCAATGTTGAGGCCATTGAAGAGAAGATAAAGAAGTACTCTCAAGAGAATGCTGAACAGATAATGATTAACCGAGCCCGCAAGGTAAAGTTGTCTCCAATAGATAGTCTTGCGTTTCTTGTCTTGGTTAGGTGAGTGATAAGATGAGTGTGCAGAAGAAATGAAATAGTAGAAGCACATATGGGTCGATCATGCACATACAAGTCACTCTAACATTTATCAGACCTCAAGAAAAGCTGTGCAAATCGTCTTGTGCTACAATCTCAGCCTAACTCTGCAGTTTGCTTTGTTTGGTGTATTCTCAATTGGTCATACTACAGGCTGAAGATTTAACTGCAGCCTTGGCGGCTTGCAAGGCACAACAACCACAAAATGATGCTGACACGGTAAATAGAGTTTTGATTTTCATATCGACAAGATGCTGTGAACATTTCTGACAAGGAGCTGAAATCATTTCTTATTGTTTAGTCGTCAAACAATGGGAGTACGTCTGGAACTGCATACAGTCAGGCTCCAAGACCAACCGGAATGGGTCCACAACCTGTACCTATAGGAGGAGGAGCCGCAGATCATCAACGTTACTCTATGGAAGACGAAGCCATGATGAGGCTCAAAGCGGAGAGAGCTACACGGGCTGGAGGGTTTTCTTTAGAGTTAAGCAAGAAGAGGGCTTTGGAAGAAGCATTTGCAAGCATTTGGGTTTGATTCCTCGAGAGAAACTTTACTTTTATCTTCATTACAGTGACAAGTTGGCTGTTTAGCTTTGAGTATGGAAGTAATCAGAGTTTCCATTATTCTCTCAGTTCATTGTGTTACTCGTGTTGCCTTTTGTATAGTGACAAGACTCAGTGACAAGTTGCAACCATCATAGTCTCCATTATTGTCTTAGTTCATTGTGTTACTCAGGACTATACAAGCTGTATGTTTTACTTTTCACCAAGGCAATTACCCATTAAAATTTACAATTATTTTTTAACCAGCCGGTGAAGATGTTAATACATTATACATGTGGGTTGAAAGTATTAATTTAGATGGTAAAAGAGAGTAATTAATCCAAACATATTTGTGTCTAAACTAACAAACCCAACACTGATATCAGATACACTTGCAAAATCATGGTTTGATTAATATAAGCAAAGTTTGCTCAGTTTGGTTTTAACAACATTGATAATTGCTAGATATAATGTGAGCCTCATATAAAAGAAGAAACATTTGGGGGTTTTACAAAACTTTTTAGAAATACAAGACTATCTCTATAAATATCGAGGAGAATAACTTTCCTTTTTTTGACTCTACAAATCTCCCGCCTTAATTTCCCTCCATATTTTTGTTTTCTTCTCTTACCAAACTACTAAAAGTAACAGACTTCCTCGTCCTCTTGAGTTCACGTGTGAACATGTTAGATCTGGGCGACATGTCTTTGTCGGCATCTGTATCTCTCACTTGCTGCCCTGCTTTTCTTCCGGCGGCATCGGGGCCGGAACTAGCTAAACCGATCGATTCCCCGGAGAACATAGCCGGAGACTGCAACCAAGAACATAAACCGATGATTCCTCCAGCTGAAGAAGTCCGAGAGATCACAAATTTTATCACTGGTTCTACCGGAAAACATGTTCCTTCTGAACGAGGCAAGAAAGGTTTGGTTCTTGAAGATCATGTGAAAGATTGGGTCAAGAGAAGAGTGGATTCTGGAGTTTCTGAGTCGAGATGTGCACTCCCTTTTCTCGTTGGAGCTAAGAGAATGGTACAATTGTGTTTTCTGTTTATTTAGTCATCAAAGTGTTTAACTTTCAGTTTTAAGATTGTTGCTACAATGACTATGTGGTGGGTTTTGGTGTCAGGCTGACTGTCTTGTTTGCCATAAGCTGGTGTATCCTGGAGAGGAAGTCTTGTGTTCTGTTCGTGGCTGTCAAGGCGTCTATCATTCGCTCTGTGCTAAAGAAAGTCTCGGTTTTAATAATCTTGGGAAGTTTAGGTGCCCTCAACATGTAAGATCCTCATTCAAGAAGGAAGTGTTTCTTCATTTGTATTAGCTTGCTTTCTATTCAAAGATAGGCCGTTGAATAAGATGCTTAACTCATTAGTTCTGTTAGTAAAGAAATGGGGAATAGGTTAGGAGAATGAACTGGATCAATTTGACTGTGCAATATCATTCTCAGTCATATCACTAGATTATCAATGGGAAGATCCTCATGACGTTATAGGTGATCGAATCAGATGTGTAATCGTTAGTTTTGTTAGTAAAGTTAAGTTCAATAGGTAGGGGAATGAACTGGATTAGTTTGACTGTGCAGTATCAGTCTCAATCATTTAATAGGATGTAATGTTCAGGAGTGTTTTGTCTGCAAACAAAGAACTCAATGGCGGTGTGTCAAGTGCCCAATGGCAGCTCACGACAAGCATGCTCCATGGCCGAAAGAGATACTTCACATGAAAGACCAACCAGGAAGAGCAGTCTGTTGGAGGCATTCAACTGATTGGCGGCTAGACACAAAGGTCTATTCTCCAGTTTCTTACTTTTATTAGATATTATATGTAATTTATTACAAGCTGTATTCTCATACAGATGCACTTACAGAACTGATAAATATAATGTTCGTTGAGCAGAGTGGAGTTGCACAAAGTGAGATAGAGGTTAGTGTTTCCTATGACTCCTGCTACCAATGTGACTATTGTGAAATTAGTAAGTCTAGTGAAGAAAAACAAAGAGGGAAGAGCCTTGAAAGCTGGATAGAGTTTTATTTTTCTTAGACAATCTCAAGAACTAGGCAAGTAATTTCCTTTACTTTCAAATTCAGGAGGTGTTTTCCCAGCTGCCTTTGCCATATGTAGAAGAGGAGTTCAAGATTGACTTGTCATGGAAAGATTCTGTTGCCAAAGATGATCTGCCTCCTTATGTGCACATCAGGCGTAGTATCCTTTATAGTTTCTATACACAACTTTCTTCCAATTCAAGACATAGTTCTCATTTTCTTCACTACTGAGGTGTGTCTTTCCTTGACCAAGTTAAGATATTTACCTTGTGAAGAAGAAACGTGATAATGCTAATGATGGTGTTGGGTGCACGAACTGTGGTCCTACTTGCTGTAGAAGCTGTGTTTGCAGGTATTCTCATTGACACTAAAAAAACTGAAACTTTGCTTGAATGGTTTCTGTTTTAAGACATTTTTTTATCAGGGTTCAGTGTGTAAGTTGTTCAAAGCGATGTGGATGCCCTGAAACTTGTGGAAACAGACCATTCCGCAAAGATAAGAAGATCAAAATTGTTAAGGTAAACATAGTATTTATTTTCCTGATTCCTGCAGCATACACTCTTTTTGTCTTGACATGTCATGGTGTTGTTCTTACAGACCAAACTTTGTGGTTGGGGAGTGGAGGCAGGAGAATCCATTAACAAAGAGGACTTCATTGTTGAATACATCGGTGAAGGTAAGCTAAGTTGATTGTGTATGAAAAAGAGAGAGTGGTTTTTAGTGATTGTGTTGACTTTATGCACAGTGATTAGTGATGCTCAATGTGAGCAAAGGCTTTGGGATATGAAGCATAAAGGCATGAAAGACTTTTACATGTGTGAGATTCAAAAAGACTTCACGATTGATGCCACCTTCAAAGGAAACGCTTCCCGCTTTCTAAATCATAGCTGCAGCCCAAACTGTGTTTTGGAGAAGTGGTAAAGCATATATTATCATATAGATATGTCAACTATGCTCAAGATAGAGAATAAGATTCAGTCTAATTCTTGTATGTGTGGTTAATACAACAACAGGCAAGTTGAAGGTGAGACCCGTGTAGGTGTCTTTGCAGCTCGTCAAATAGAAGCTGGAGAGTCACTTACATATGATTACAGGTCAACTTCTGAACCATTGATGATGAGCAAAAGCAACATGAGTTCCTAATGTATTAGGTTGTTTTTATTTTTGCAGATTTGTGCAGTTTGGTCCTGAAGTAAAGTGTAACTGTGGTTCTAAAAACTGTCAAGGTTATCTTGGGACAAAGAGGAAAGAACCAAACTGTTTGGTTGTATCTTGGGGAGCAAAACGCAGAAGAGTGTCTCACCGACCTTTAGCCCATAAGTTGCAGCAAGATTAGCTTCAACAAAACCCTGGGAGTATCTGTAAACAACGTGCTTCCATAACTTGTCTGTTGTAGTTCTGTAGCTCTGTGGAGTTTTATCATCACTGTAACTTCAATTTTCTTACACACAAACGACTCTAAGGAGCAAAAAAACTGATTCTTTATGCTTATAGTGTGATTGTGTTTTCATTATGGACAGTGGCTAATAATGAAAACCTGTAATTTATCTTATATTTATGTTTTCTCAGATATATAAGTTCATGCATTGGCTGCCTGCTCCTGTAGTTGTAGTTACGAGGAAACTCACCAGTATCTCACATAAAACTTACAACTCTGTTTTGTCACATGAAACCAATAGGAATTGACAACACTATACAGTCTCAACATTAGAAAATGAAAAAAAAAAAAGTTCACATGATGCAAGACTAAACCCATTATATAAGCCCCTAAACAACTTCATCCAAAGCCACACACTAGATTCAAGCTAAAATGGCGATAGGTACTCGTGTTTCGATTGTTCTAACAATGATCCTAATCATCACAGGAGAACTACTTGTTTCAGGGAAAGGGACGTGCCAAGGAGACATTGAAGGTCTGATGAGGGAATGTGCTGTCTACGTCCAGCGTCCAGGCCCAAAGGTAAACCCATCCGCAGGGTGTTGCAGAGTCGTTAAGAGATCAGACATAGGTTGCGCATGTGGACGTATCACAGCCTCAGTCCAGAGAATGATAGACATGGATAAGGTTGTTCATGTCACTGCCTTTTGTGGTAGACCTCTCGCTCATGGTACCAAGTGTGGAAGTAAGTCTATTACTAGTTAAGAAGCTTCATACTTTCTTTTTTTTAATTATAAACACAAACGTAAAATACAAACATTGCAAGATACTAATGTGCTGATGTACCTTATGTGGCAGGTTACATTGTACCATGAGACTTGTGAGCAGAACTTAGCTAAGGGGTGGAATAAATTGTTTGTGCTTGGAGCCTTTACTAGTACCCACTTAAATCTACTCTTTGTAATCTCTACTATATCGAATAAACTCATTATCTCTAATATATTGAATAAACCATGATTTGGATCACTAAGCCATGATCTGGATTAGTTAACCAACAATGGATCCACAGTACTATTTACTAGATTTCTAAACCATGATATAGACTAATGTAGACTTTAAACCAGCTTATCCTTTGATCGCTACAACTTGACTGATTTGGTTCTACCATCAATAAGATTAGCCAAATGAGAAGAAACTAAAAGTAACATAAATCAAGAATTTTCCAATACAAGTCTGAAGTAATAATAAACGTTTAAATCACATTAAAACATTTCCATCTCAAGGAACTTAAAACAAAACTTTCATGTAAACCAGGTACTCTAAAACTATTTAGTATTTACCTATTGAGATGTTGCTCTCCTTCATATGAGAACTCAAAAGTACTCGGCACTAAGCCGAGAATGATGTTACTCTCCTTTCCCCGACCATGTAAACAGATTTATTTTGATTCTCTCACACTTGTTTGTAGAACAGAACATAGGCTTGGTCGTGCAAAACCTGTTTTGTCCCTATGGCAGTCACAGATGCATCATCAAACCTAAGCCATTGATTGTTCTTTCGTCGAGCATCTGTGGTGTAGTGCCCTTTCGAAGGATCCCTTCCGTGGTGGGTAATAGTTGCCACAAGTTCATATTTTAGACCCTAAAAGAAGAACTCTGAGTAAGTAATAGCTCTAAGTAACAGAGAGAGAAATGTAAAGTACAGACAGTTTTGTTATCAACTTTATACCCCGCTGGATGGAGAAACAAGAAGGTAGCGGCCTAGGTTGAGCTCGAGGGGAAAGTGAACAGGTTTATGCAGCTTAGTACTCCCTTGGTTTCCATAGCTAAAACGCATAAGGTGCAGTATCATTATCTTTGAGAGATTCTGTATCTTTATCGACTTTCTAGCACTCACTACACCAGCCTGAAACAAGCAAATAGGCCAATTTTTAAAAAGGATAATCATAAGTAACCTTAACTCACTATAGTAAGAAGCGAAAATAGTTTACCTTCCCAGTAACCGAGGCTCGATATCCTTCAAGATCTTCAGGGGCAGAAAACAAATGCAATGCATCTTCTATTGTACTCACGGCTTCCGGGTGAATATCAAGGTGAAGTAAGAGATACGGCTGCACAGTAGCAGAATCTTTGTTCCCTGTTCCATAAACGATACACTAAGTGCCTGATCAAGCAGAAATTATCAAGAATGTCAAATACCTTTTGCCTTCACTAAGCTTCTTAGCTGCCCACCGAATATATCACTGAGCTCAGAAGGAACAAAGCTTTGCGTTCTTGTCACAGCAGATTTGTTTTTGGGTCCAACTGTTTCCCATTCATCATCATCGTTGGTAGAAGAAACAACAGAGGGCTTCGAAGCAGTAAGTTTGGGGAAATCTTTCCTGATTTTCAGCAACTCATCGTGCATTTGGTCCATTATAAAGCTCAAAAATTCCTGAGCATCTTCCTGCCTGGTCAACACAAGTACACAATGTGTTGGAATGAAAACAAGTTAGCTATCTGAACATTAAGCGTAAGAAATAATCAGACTGTAAGGAAGTCACAAACCTTGGGCGGCCAGACATGTTGTTGGGTACGTCTGGGGTAAAGTTTCTAAGGACGCCTTCAAACATGGCAGGTGTAAGAGGTCTACCAGACTCAACAACAGCAACATTATTTCTGAAGCTTGAACTGCTTGGCACATCTAATTCAGAGATGAACTCAGAAAATGCAGCTAAGGTTGGAGACTCAGACTGAGAACGCAGAACATGAACAATCACAATAAGATAACAAAATAAGAAATTAGAATTAAAACATAGAGAAAGGAAAATGCAGGTCACAAACCTTGGGAATATCTTGGAGTTGAATTCCCTGGAGTAGCTGCACGAAAGGAGAACAGGAGAGTAAAGCCTGCAGTGTGGCATTGAGGAAGCACAAGTTTCCAGCGTTTATTAATCCTCTTGGCGTAAAATCCTTCATAGCTGGAACAGATTCAGTAGGAAACATCTGGCTATTCTTTCTTGGTATGCTGCCAGATGAAGAATCATTTGAAGAAATATCGGTGTCAAGGAGTTGGAATTTCGAGCTTGAAGCTATACACAAAGGATCACTTTCACCATCTGACACACACAACTTCTCCAAACCAATAGGAGCTGCTGCCTTTTCCGCCACACCATTGTTGAGAGGGTTTCTTACAGAGACCTCTTTAATAATTCCATTTTCTTTCACATGCTCCAGAACGCCTCCTGAAGAGAGTTTTGCAGCATTATCATTGATCTTATCAGAGCTGGAAGGTCTAGAACTCTTTTGAGACTCAGCAGACTGAAAACTTTTAACTTCCTTATGAGAGCTGGAAGGTCGAGGCTTAACTAAACCATCAGCCTGGCCCTTCTTCAACTCACCATTAGCGCTGTTTACTGGAGAATTTTTTGTAACAAGGTTAAAGGAGCCGAACTGTATACTCCCCACAGACTTTTCTTTATGACTTTGAGGAGACTTAATGGGTTTCTGCTCAAGTAATGACCTTGTTTCATGTTCTGTAAAGGATCCAAACACAAACACCTGCCATGAACAAAACAAAGATAGCAAGTTTCAGTTTTTTTGTCAACAATGTAAGAACTCTAGAACGACACTGAACATCAGATCGGTAACTCCGCATCTATACAAATAGCAAGTGTAAGTTAGAGGAGAATTTACGAACTAAATGGCCTCTATAGCATCATCCAGAGAATTTTAAGAAAGTTATATCAATCTGAAAGATAATTACAGTATCTCACATATAAACTAGAATATCAACAAGTATCAAGCAACATGATAGCTACAGAAAAATCACAACTTTTAGTATCAAAGCAAAGATATTAAAAGATACTAGCTTTTGCCTGTTTAAAGTTGACAGCTTTTGTCGGAACAGATCAAAGACACTTCATAAACGATAATAACAGAATCTGAGTTCAATGTGTGAACTCCAAATGTAATCTGCAAACAACATAGCTAAGAAAATCAGAGGCAGAGAACATGTAGGAAAGTTACCTTCTTGTCACTCATACTTGACACATACAAGGCGACGGAGATGAAGTTGAAGCGCTCAAAAGACTAATCTGATTCAGAGAGAGATCCAACGGAAAGGAAACGAAAGAAATATGAGACAAACTAGGGTTTGAGACCCATGATGAAAGTCAGCGACTTGAGAAGACATGAAAGGAGGAAGAAAGGCAAGCCCTTTCTCGGTTATTCTCCGGAAGTTCGAAATGTGGAATCATCCGAATTTGGAGGAGGAGGTGAAGCAAGAGAAGAGAGACAGATCTTTTGGGGGGTTTGATTTGACAGAAAAATTAGGGTTCTTTCTCTTTTTGTCGGATAGTTTTAAGAGGAGGAGTCGAGGACGGAGCGGAGCTTTGTCAAACGCGTCGTCGCGTCTTTTACAGTAAACATCTCGGTTCGATTGTGGCTTTTTAGTTCGGTTTAGTTCGGTTTTTGAACACACTAAATCGTGTCTTAACAAGAACAATAACTCCGGTTTGGTGTGAAGGTTCTTAAATTGTGGTGGTGGTGCAATGACTTTACCTAATATGATCAAACCAAACTTATCACAACACTTCCTGTTTGGTACAGTCTGGTGTGACTTTCATCATCTTTACAGCAACCATTATGTCTCGGGTTTACTCTTTTTATTTTTTTCTGAAACTGATTTTATTCTTGTTAAAGAGAGTGGGTATAACATGAAGCTCACGGATTTCCCGGCAAAAAGAAAGAAACATAACTCGATCTTACAAGACAAAAGCATAGTGCAACCACTGTTTCCGCAAATCTTTATTTTGTGAATTCTGAAACAAAAACAAACAGTATCAAAAGCCTGAGCCAACTCCAGTAGAAACGAGATAGCTAAAGGGAATCACGTTCATATCTTAGGAGCCTAGATTACCAGTAACTACCAAGAAGACATTTTCGTCCTTTCAGAGACTAATTCTAAGAAAGGTGAACTTACTTCAAAGTATTGGCAATTTGGCATCAGCAACAACAACAAAAAAGCAATTCTTCTCTCTAAGCAACTAGCTCAGCCTCTGTATCAGCTGCCTTGGAAGGCTTATGGACTATCTTCGGTTCTGGTTTCTCAATTCCTTGTATATCGGTTATTCTCAATTTCGTTAATTCCTGGACACAAGTGTTAAATAATCAAAAACAACAAACATACTTCATGAAAAGAGCACGAAGGTGACACAATAAAGGTGTTGTGAATTATACCTGTCGATGTCCCGTGGTTCTCCTATAGTTCTTCCTTCGTTTCTTTTTGAAGATCAGCACTTTTTCATCCAACGCCTGTTACTCACACAAAGACAAAGGTATTCAACTAGTTTTAGAGAGATGACAAACTTTAAGCACGAGTAAATCCTCTATCCCTCACCTATTCTACATCAAGACATTCAGATGATATGGCACCAAACAGTAGATGAACACTAATCTAAGAACTTGTTGTCAGCAAGACTTTTAAACTCTTACAAGTAGCTGATTCAGTTTATTCTCTCATCCATCGATTCAACAAGCAAACTCTCACGAAAGTAAAATGTTTCTTGAATACTTGCACTATCAACAAAACGCTCTTTTCAACTGCCATTTTTTTCTTTCATTATGCACATAGCTTCACTAGTATTATCACACACCAAGCAAGACAAAGAGACACTTACATGCTCTTCCACGACAGCATGGACAGTGGCATCAGGCAAGATAGGCCTACCAATAATAGTCTGGCTTGCCGAGCCCAATAGAAGAACCTTGGTCAGTACCAACTGCCAAAGAAGACGACATAAAGAGACGAGCTTTAACAACAATAATTATAAATGTTAGAACAATCTTCATGAAGAAGAAGAAGAGCATACCTTATCATTGATGTCACAGAACTTCAACTTCTCAGTGAAGATGGAGTCTCCGTTGCTTACTTTGAACTGATGCGAACCAATCTACAACGAGAGCAACAACTTCAGCGAGAGTGTGAAAGAAAACTTAAGTCGAAGAACAGAGAGAGATGAAAACCTGAACAACGGCAAACACTGGCTCATAGGGTTTGAATAATCTCTCCGAAGGTTTCAAAGGACCCATCACCTTGTACCCTATCTCCGCCGCCGCCTCTACTTTCTCCGCCGGTGAATACTCCCTTTCTACTTCCATCTCCCCCGAATCCTCGTACTCCTCCTCGTCCTCATCTTCTCCTTCGCTGCTTTCATCAGTGTCGTTTTTTTTCGAAGAGAAATGTCGACCTTGAGAACGATACCATGGGAAATCCCTAGTGAGAGATCGATTCTGAGATGGGATCCCATGAGTAATGCTGGTCTCGGGAAGCTCTAATCGACGAACTGAAGAGATCGATCTCGTTTGGTTGATCGAGAGAACCGTCGTGGCGCGGCGGCTTAGCTCGCGGAGGCATCGAAGGCTCGCCATCGGAGAGGACGAGTAGACTTAGGGTTTATGGAGACTAGAGAGAGGTTTTTTGTTGTCGTCGTTTTTGTTCTACTTGATAGTCTCTGTAGACCCTCTATACTAGACAGAGGCTATGCACTCAGATAGTAAGTTTCGCAAGTGTGGTTTAAGGGTGCGACTAGGCTCGCCGTTTGTAGTATATGCCATATTAAAACTTGAATCCGGTCTGAACCGTTTAAAAAGAAAATTGGATGAAGTCTAAGGGCTAACTACTCTAGATAATTAATAACCAAAATAAGCCCAAATCCTTACTAGTATATGAAAAACAATTGAAATAAACAAAATTTATTAACTTTTCTTACTAATTTCTAATATCTATATTTTTTCAGAAATTTAAACAATTTTTCTTTAATTTTTTTATTTTAAAACAATTTGGATAGCTTTTCATCCATGAATAGTTCAAATAATTTCTAATAATAATTGGTCATGTTATTTTCGATTTTTGACTGATTTTGGACATTGAGTATTTTTCCAATCCAAATTTGAAAATTATAAATCTTCAACCAACTAAATACATTGTACCGAAAATCTAATTTAAAAGAAATTGATCAAAATGTCTGACTGATACAAGGTTAACATTCAAACCATTACTATAACTCTATAAGTAATAACTAATTATATATCTTCATTAGTTTTGTTTTATTATATAACAGGAGCAAGGAGACGAAAACTGAGTCCATCAACTCTAACTCATACATACATACAATGGATCATCAACATTGCTTTATTTCGAATCCAATGCTCAACAAAGTCCGAGCTGATTCCATCACTTTCTCGCCACCAACAACATCCACTCTTTCACTGCTCTGCTTTTCACTTCCTCCTCCCACCAAGCACTCCTCTGAGGTGGGAATGTTCACCCGATCCTCTAACCTAGTTCTCATTGATGTTGGGGAAGCTGCAGCCACGAGCACTGAGCTAGGAGGACCATGTCGTTTCTTCGGCACCGGCATGTCATGGTTATGTACCCCTTTGTATGTGATTACGATAGCTGTTTTGTTCTCTACTGCTGTCTCAATGTGTTTACGGACAGGACAACCAGCAGAAGTACATCGGTAGTAGTTCCTGATATGTTTTTGAACATAATACATCAAATCAAACATGTATAAAAATAACTTTTTAGAGTAAAATAGGTAATGTGTTTTGGTTTAAACCTTGGATTAGGATTTCCCTTCACCATTTTCTGCCCGTATTTGCGCCATCTGTATCCATCACCAGAGATACCAACATCACCAGTTGTGTGTACTACAACTTTATGTTTCTTTCCAGGTTTGGAGACAGAATCTGAACTTTGTGAGTTACACTTTTTCTGTCTGAAACACAAGATGAGAGAAAGGAGAGTATGTTAGTTTTATCTCTCGATGTGAAAGGTAACAAAATTCTAGAGAACTTGCCTCCGCTTTGGCTCTGGTTCCTCCACAGCTTCGTTCTCACAATTTCTCTTTCGTTCAACGATTGCTAGTGACTGACCGATGTTTTCTTTAGTTGAAGCAGATAGAGCTGAACTGGTAGGGGCTACTGTACTGTCCTCTGAAACAGATGAGACAGCTGAAACAGCTCTAGTCTCTCTTGGGGAGAAGCTATTCTTCTGGAAAGGTTCATGACTATGCAAACCTTTGTTAACAATCTCTGTCACGTTTCCTGAATCGTTGGAGCATTCAATTTTCTTCGCACAACACTCAGAATACGTACATCTATAGTAGCTTCGTGAGCCCTTGGGACTCTTAACCTGCTTCTGCCCATATTTTCTCCAATGATAACCATCACGAGCCGCTGTCCTCAGAACCTTCTCCGATAAGTTGCTAACCACCTGAGAATCAGATCTTTGCTCTTGTTTAGACGGAACTGAAACCAATGATGCACCATGTGCAGCTGAAGGATTCGACGAAAGAGATGTCTCCACCACCATTGACGGGTTTAACGATGCAGTCACACCAATAGATGTTTCTACCTCACGGTTTTCTACCTTGTCGCTAACCCTCTCCTGACAATGTGCCACAGAAAAAACTTCAAATGACAAGCCTTTACCTGAGCCTAAAAAACGCCTAGCTGCAACTGATTCAGACTGATTTTGAGCAAAAAGATAAACCACTACGATTACTGCTCTTCCCATGTACTAGTATAAATCACTAAACGGGTACATATCTAATCATTAAAGATATAAACTTTCCTTCTTTTCTAGTTCATAAGAAATCAATAGTTTCAATTCTCAAGCAGCTTTGCCTAGTAACAAGCATACAATAATTATATAAAGTCAATCTGATCGCTTGTTTACAACGCCTTGGCCATAACATCGAGTATACTGAAGTGAATTTGTAACCTCAATTTCTACAACTTCCAGATATCAATGAGAGAATCTAACTCGTTAGTGTTCAGAATTAGAATTCAGCTAAGAAATGAATCACCTTGACCTCTCCTATATCTTCACCTTGTAATTCAACTGAAGAATTTTCTCGAACACCTGGTGAACACAAACATAATTTTTCATCAACAATTAAAAGAACCCACTCAGAGAATCAACAAAGAATCTTCCGGCACCTTCATCATGATCCCTATCTAGGTTTTCTCGCTCGTGTAGACCTTCCATATCTGTAAGTGATTCTTCACCTCTGAGTTGACTCAATCCGTCATCGTCGTCGCCGTGACACAGCTCCTTCTCCGGTTCCACTTTCTCTCTCTTTTCTGTCTCTGCAGCAGCCGCGCAAACATTAGCTTCGTCGCTGACCTTGTCGTCCATGGACAATTCTCCTTCTGTCTTCTCCAGGGCCTGTCTGTCTCGTGGGGGTTTGTAGGAAAAGAGTAAAAGAAACAGAACAGATTCTGTAAAGGCAACAAAGCTAGCCGCTTTCCGACCGATCACAAAACGCTGCGTTTTCATCGGTTAAGCTTTCACTCTAAAGCAGTCTTTTTTTTTTTTTTTAACAAACTCCGTTAATTTCTCCGTCAAAATCATTTGACGTGTTTTGTTTAATTAGTGATTTTGGAATGATTAACCATCCCGAGCCGAGAACCAGATCTTTGCTCTTGTTTAGTTGGAATTTGAAATGGCTCCACCCTTAACAGACTTATCAATGCAGTCATACTCATACCCAGTCACGGTTTTCTACTGCAACTTCACCAACCGGCACGATTGCACTTACAACACTTTCTTTCCTGCTAGCCCTCTCCTCCCAATCTGTCATTGTCAAAGAAAAAAATTTCAAGAGATTCAGATTGATAAAACACTATTGACTACTATTATTTCCATGTATTTATTTAACTTTTGATTATTTAGATTTATGTTATGATCCGTCTCTAAAAAATATTTGTATGAATAATGTCAAACTCTAAATCTAACACAATTTTTGAATATCAAATTTATATTTATAGTGTTAAAACATAACAAATAATAGTTTAAAGAGAGAATTACATAAAGTGATATTTTCTATCTTTACTCTGCGTTATGGGACACATTGGCAAGTTGACATATTTTTTTGGATAACTGTATTTATTATAGACGCAAATAACCTTGATTTTGCGTAAATGGTAATCTATTTCATTTAATAAGGTAATGAAAAAATAACTTAGTTTTGTGGACTAGTTGCAATTAATGTCGAAAGTTTAAACTAAAAGTAGACTCATGAATAATTGTGAATTGTTTGGAATGTTGGATTTTGTATTTAGGATATGAGAAAGATACTTTTGAGAATTATTTTTAGCTTTTTGTTATTAATGTCTAAAATTGTTTCAACGATTTATTTCTTATCCACAATTTTTTGATATAACAAATGCCTAAAATTGACCCATTACAAAAAGTTGTACAACGCTTTTAACATGTTTTAGTTTGATAAACACATTTTAAAAAATAAGTTAACACATATAAACATACAACTTAATAAAAAGGAAATTATAGTCTCAGATTTAAAACAATCTCCAAGTAATAAATCACAGCATATACATATTTGTGATTAATATTTTTGAGCTTAAACCAAACTTACTTTATCTGTAACTGCTTTTAGTTGTTTTAAATCATAAATGTCAATGAACTCAACGCCATCATCGCTGATTCGCCGCCATCTTGACACGGATGACCCCGTTGGTCTTCACATAAATTGCCATTAAAATGTACACATCAATGATCACAAAGTTGTACTCCCTCCGTTCCATAATATAAGATGTTTAGAAGAATTTTTATGTTCCAAAATATAAGATGTTTTCATATTTCTATGTAACTTTAACTTTATCAAAAACTGTGTAACCAATCAAATTTAATAGTTCTATTTTGTAATTGGTTAATTAATTTTTCATTTATAATTTTAATAATATATTCTAGATAAAAAGTAGTTTTCTTAATAACCGTGTTTTATCTAAAATATCTTATATTTAGGAACGGAGGGAGTATATTATATTGTTATTTTAAAATAATATTTTTTATTATAAAAATAAATAAATAAATTGAAATATAAACTAATTCATAATTAAATATTAATCAAACAAAAAATATTTGTAAAAAATATTTATAATATGTGAATGTTTTTAAATTTCTAACACAATAATAATCTTATATATTTTAGTGAAAAACTTTGTCATTTATAAATAAGAGATAAATTTTAAAAAGTTTTTGTCCCTAAAATAATGTTTAAAAAGAAAATGACTAAAATAAACATTATTATAGAGTGTAAATACATATTTATACTTTTTGATATAATTAATCTAGACTTAGGGTTTAGAGTTATACGGTGAAGTTTTGGAGATAAGGTTTAAAATTTTATATATATATATATATATATTTTTTTCAAAATTAAAAAAAATTATTTTGGTTATTTTTCATAAAGTCTATTTTTGTGACAAAAACTTTAAAATGTCTATTTGAAAGATTTGTCCTATAACTTAGAGAAAATGTCAAAAATATCACTTTCCTAGTACCACTTTTCATGTTTACCTTAATCACTTTTATCTTTATTTTTTAAAAGGAAAAAACATACTTATAATACTTGGGTTAATTAATCTAAAACTTAGAGTTTAGACTTGAGGGATGGAATATGGTGGGATAGGGTTTAAGAATGTATAATTTAGGATTTTAATTAATTTTAAAAAAAAATTGCCTCTTAAAAATGATATTTATGAAAATATCTTTTTAATTAAGGTAAAAATGAAAAGTGGTACTAATAATGTGGTAAATATGAAAATTCTCCTATACATTAATTTTTTTGATAACATAAATAGTAACTGCTGATTTTTGAATTAATAAAACATACACTAATAAGTATTTAATTATGTCCGAGAGCAAAATTCCTAGTTTTCTCGTCAAAAGCATATATTTTTTCCTAGTTAACGATACTATAATCCCAAATTTAAAAATTGCAAAATATTCCTTCTTATCTATTAATAATAGCAATCCCAATTAATGTTGAAAGGTTGTGTCTTTTCATTTAAAAACTGAAATGTTTTAATTTTTAAAATTGCATCTTTTCATTATAAAATGTTGTATCTTTTCATTATAAAATGTTGTATCTTTTCATAAAAAAAAAACTGAATTATGTGGGTTGAAGAGTTGTGTCTTTTTAAAAAGAAGTTGCATCTTTGCAATTATATAACTATTTAATTGAAAAGTTGTGTCTTTTCAAAAAATAAGTTGTATCTTTTGAACTAAGTAACTATTAAACTGAATTATATTTATTGTAAGAGTTGTTTTATTCATAATCATTCACATAAAATTGTATTTTTTTTTTATAAAAAACTGAAATGTATTAATTTTAAGAATTGTATTTTCATTATAAAAATTTAAATCTTTTCGTAAAAAAGCTGAATTATATATGTTGTAAAAGTTGTGTCTTTTAATTTTTATTTTGGTCATAACCATTCACTTAAATATTTAGATTGTTTATATCAAATTAGTGTATTAAAGTGAAAGGTTATATCTATTAAAAATTTTATATAAAAAATAGTATTTATTAAAAATGAAAAGTTGTATGTACTTTTATAATTTTTGGTAATAAAAATTGTATCTATTGCTTATGCTTTTCAAATATATATATATAGATGTTGTGTTTTATAATTTGCACCTCATCGGATACGAAATGTTTGCATCCCTTCGAAAGCGAAATCTTCGTACCCCTTCGTACACAAAATGTCCGTACCCTTTCGGACACGAAATGTTCGCACCTCTTTGGACATGAAATGTTCGCACCCCTTCGGACACGAAATGTTCGCACTCTTTCGGACACGAAATGTTCGCACCCCTTCGGACACGAAGTGTTCGCACCCTTTCGGACACGAAATGTTCGCACCCCTTCGGACACAAAATGTTCGCACACCTTTGGATACGAAATGTTTGCACCTCTTCGGACACAAAATGTTTGCACCTCTTCGGACACGAAATGTTCGCACCCCTTCGGACACGAAATGTTCGCACTCTTTCGGACACGAAATGTTCGCACCTCTTCGGACACAAAATGTTTGCACCTCTTCGGACACGAAATGTTCGCACCCTTTCAGACACGAAATATTCGCGCCCATTCGAACACGGAAATGTTCGCCCCCTTTGGACACGAAATGTTCGCACCCCTTCAGACACGAAATGTTTGCATCCTTTGGACACGAAATGTTCGCACCCCTTCAGACACGATTCACACCTATTCGGACACGAAATGTTCGCACCCCTTCGGAACAAAATTTTCGCATCCCTTCAGACACAAAATGTTTGCATCCCTTCGGACATGAAATGTTTGCACCCCTTCAAACACATAACGTTCACACCCCTATGAACACATAATGTTTGCACCTCTTCAGACACAAACATTTTCACCCCTTCAGACACAAATTTTTTTGCATCCCTTCGGACATAAAATGTTCGCATCCTTTCGGACATGACATGTTCGCACCTATTCGGACATGAAATGTTCGAATCTCTTGGTGACGATCTATTCACACATTTTCTGGCACAACATGTTTGCACCCCTTAGGTGATGATCCATTCGTACCCTTTGGGTAACGACTCGCTTGGACCTATTTGGTGATGATCTATTCATATCCTTTTCCTGAAAACTTGTTCGCACACATTTGGTGACGATCTATTCACACTTATTTGGTCATGATATATTTGCACCTCTTTGGTGATGGTACATTTACACCTCTTTGGTCACGACACGACACGTTCGCACCTCTTTGAAGTATCATAAGATTATTAATATTTGCTAAAATAATATATAACTTTATAGAAACCATCTTAAAAATATTTGGTATTTTGTTCGATTAGTATTTCAGATATATGTCTAATATATAACTATTTGTCTTTTTATCTTAACATTTTTTTTTGAAAACTGTATTTTTGTTTAAAAGAAACTTTTCAGGATTTAGTTTATTCAATAATTAGTTGTAGAAAATCTTATAATTGTTTTTAAACATATGACATATATCTAAACTGATATAATAAATTTTGTTGTAATCTCATAACACGTAAACAAACGTGTACATGACATTGATAAGTGTCTTCACTTTACATTTTGGCAAAGTTTTTAGTTGACATGTCTTTACATTATAAATTTATAAGGAAAGGTACATGCACGTTTTGTTCGTGGGAATATTCAACAAACTTGAGAAAAACACTAAAAATTATATTTATCTGGTTAAATTTGAAAATAATATCAACCCAAATGCATAAAAATAGTAGTATAAACTTCACGCATAATAAAAGTTTGTCTATTGATTCACGTAAATAGATTTTTCAAAGACAGTGATATCGTAGATAATTTTTTGTTGTGGTAAAACTATTAGAACAAAATTTTTAAAAATGCATTAAGGATGATGTAAAATCATGGAAAAAAATTATGGATAAATGGACGTCATGGTTAATATTTTTTAGAATTTATTTTTGTGTGTGTGACAAGTTACATACTAAATTCTAGAATTATAGCTAAGTTGATTGTGAAATTTCTCAATCTAGGATGCCAAAAAGTGTCAACTGAAAAAAGTTTTAAAGTGTTAACCTATTATAAAAATGTTCAATAGCTAGTATTATGAAAGTATATAACTGTTTATTATGAAAGTATATAACTGTTTATTATGAAATGATTTAGAGAAAATGTTTAGTAATTAATTTTCTAAAAATAGACAACTCTTCAATAAATGAAGATGATTTTTTTTGTGAAAGAGTTTCTAAAAGATCTGTATTTTGAAAGATTTTAATGGCTAAATTTTTGAAAATATACAACTTTTTATTATGAAAAAGTTTCTGTGAAAAGCTTAGCTATTAAATTAAAAATTAAGAATAAAATATATCGTTAGTTTTAGTTTTATTTTTCTATTGTAAAATACTAGAATCATCATTTAAATGAAATGAGTTTGTTGTTGGTTAATATAATTATTAGTGAAGAACCAATGTAATATTTAGTGATGAATCATTGCAACTGTTGTTGATAGTAATATTTGGTGATGAACTATTGTAATTTTTGTTTTAATCATTACAACTCTTAAATAACTATTGTAATGTTTGGTTATCAGTCATTACAATGTTTGATTTAAACAACAATCACAAATATACTAAAAATATAGAGATTCACTCTTAAATATATTGTCAATGGTTTTTAAAGAAACATATATAAACACGAAGAGTTATATTTGTTATTCTTGTATATTAACATAAGTTTTGAACTTTTGTTGAGAAACTCATAAAAGTCTAGAGCATTTATATTTCAATAATAATTCATCGTATATAATATTTAAAGAATCAATAAAAGTTATTATCAATTTCAAAAAGTAAAAATATAATTTATCAATTTAATTAATTTTATTTAATTATTATGTGCATATTATAAATGTTAGTGTTTTATAAGATTCTTTTTTTGAAAATTATTCTTATAAACAAAAATGATCATATCAATACAAGTTAACATATATATATTATAAAATTTAATTTGATATATTTTTCTATAAATGAGTTTCCGTGCGATATCGCACGGGTTCTTTTCCTAGTAATTATAGAGGGAGAGAGATAAAAATACACAGTAGATTATGTGATCTTTCCAAAGCCTATCTAAACATACGATTTCCTAATATAAAAAAGGAAATTTTACAAATATTATTTTCGATTAGTAATTTTAAAAACCAGTTTCCTATTAGTAAAAGGAATTTGCGACGTATTATATAAGAGAGAGAACACACGTACCTTATTTAAAATTTGTTTTACAAGAGAAACAAAACAATTAGCCCTAACTAAAAGCTTTGACTCCAACGATGTCCAAAAGGTTCAGAAAGATCATCTTCTTGGTATTTGTTGCCCTCGTCTTGTTTGTAGAAGCTTCACATAGTCGTTGTCTCGAGCCACCAATAACTGTTTTGATAAACGGTACGATCGTTGAGCTATATCCTATGATGAAGGGAGTGGTTGACTGGGATGAGATGTCCAGAATGAAGGCGAAATTGAGATTCGTTGGTCGCAACAGAAGAGTTCCGAAAATAATTGGAAACCAAGTTTGATGAGAATGTTTTGGAGCTTAGATTAATTAGGGTTTCTTTTTCTTAGATTAATTAGATTTTTTGGGGTCAAATTCTTAATTTCGTGCTTCTCAAGTTATAGTTGTTTGGTAGGTTTTTTTTTTTTTTTTTGAAACACAGTTGTTTGGTAGGTTATTATTATAAATTTACTGCTAAATAATGTTACATTCACTTGTTTTCGGGGACAAGAAGGTATCAGGTGTTGGTGCTTGATGTTCTAATAGACTTTAGCTATGTAATCTATTCACAAATCAACTTCTAAACTCAATCCAAAGCTTGTAACTGCTGATAAGTTTTGGAACAAGATACAGTATAAAGCGTTGGTGAAACATTACATATAACATTAGCGACTGCAAAAAAAAAAGATACTGAGATTTTTTAAAATACCAATACAGAGGCCATCAAGCTGCATAGTCAGGCATTGCTTTCTTGAGGAATGTTATTGGCTGCGACTCCTCTGGGGCTAATCGGTCAAAAGGAACATAGTTCTCCTCTTTGTCATAAACATGGCACACAGTCATTATTGTCTTCATCAAGCGCCAGTTCCATGTAGCCAAGTTTGTATACTGCAACAACACCACGCAAAGCAAGAAACCCATGAATCTTTATAATGTCCCTACTTACATTATTACAGATTTACAGGATAGGAAAGTGGCTCTTACCTTTCCCCAGTTCTCTTGTATAGACTCATGAGCCGCACGGAGATTGTAGCTTGGTATCCTTGGGCTAATGTGATGTGGGATGTGTACATTGATATCATGGCAAAGAATCTCAATCCTGTCACAACGCAGAAACATAAATTCATCTAAAAAGACAAAAGAAATGCTCTCAAACACAGAGAAGATGCATTATTACCAACTAGGATAATCACAATGAACAGTTCCGTTAAGCTGGGCCTGAGCAGCGTTCCACTCATCCGCAGGCTTGAAAGGAATGTGTGGAGCCGTATGATGAACCATCGTGAACGTGCTCATCTATAGAGAAACAACAAACGAGTAAAACCTTATGGCTTCATATGCTTTCTCAAAAGAAAAAGTGAGAACAGAGAGAAGCATTTACCCAAAAGTGATAGCCCAACCACGGCATCAACCAGAACTTCACCCATCCCAATATGCCAACTTTGTATATGATCAGTGGCCAACCAACGGCCATGAAGGCGAAAACACAAGCCAAACTTATCTTCACTCTATCCACTTCGCTTGGTCTGAACTTTCTCAGATTGAAGTGCCAGTTCACCCTATCACAACACTTACGATAGTTAAAAACAGGTATATAGAATCATTGCGTAAAGAGTAAAACCTTGGTGTATATTTACCAGTGAGCTATAGACAACCAAGGCCGAATTGGACCATATCCAAGAATGATTGCTTTTCGCATAACTGGTGATGAATCAAACTCCTCTGGTGGAACTGGTTGCCAAGCTGTGTCATGAACTAACCTGTAGAAAACAAAGTCAGACGTCTCATCTCTTATCCTATTGTGAACATGTATATAACAGTGTTAAGTAAGAGTTACATGTTGGTTTTGGCGTGATGACGGTCATGCTTAAACCTCCATGGCTCATAGGGGTATACAAGAGGTAGGAAGGCTAGAGTACCCACAATGTCTTCAACCAATTTGTTCTTTGAAAATGATTTATGAGCACAATCATGGCCAATCACAAAGAACTAGAAGAAAGAACAATACACTTAGACAACGATAAGTAACAAGGGGACATAGAGAAGAGAGAGTGAATGAGAGACTTACCCCTGTAACTGCAGTTCCTGTCCATGCCCAAGCCAACGGAAGCAGATACCACGGAGCTTTGGCAATCATGAAGAGCCCCAAAGCGTAGGAAGTCACAGATATCAACACAGACTTCCAAGCTTTCACATCATCAATCTCAAACACCTGAAGAAAAAGAAGAATCATATTCGAAACAAGAAGAAGTTCCATGCTAATGACATGCAATGATTATATACCTCTTTGGGAAGTGTATCCATGATATCTTTCAAAGTGACATTAACAGGAAGATCTTCTCCAATTTGTTTGAACCCATAGCTTTCTGCTAACTGTTCTCTCTCTTCTGCACTGTCAGCTGAAGGAGGTGCGGCTGGAACAGCCACTGCTTTTATGCATCCAACCCTTTTCTTTGCAGGAACCAAGAACGTTCTGTTTCTATGTGTCTTTCCCTTTAACAGAAGATCAATAGGTCTCACAGCATACACACCTGCATGCATCCACCAACACAACAGAATCATTCACTGCATTAGCCCTTCTGCATTCACTTAACAAAACCCAAAAGAAGTGACAACATCCATCATAATTGCAATCCAGAAGAACACAAGCAAACCCATGTAGTAAAGACGAAAACTTTACAGAGTAAAGAACTTATAAAACCCCAAAGTCACTGTCTTTGTGATTATTTCCTTTTACCTGGAGAAAGACGAGCATGAGTAACTTGAGGAGCCCTAGGAAGACATTGTTGTGGGCCCTGAGAAAACAATAGCAAAAAAACAAATTTGAGTATGGGAAGCTCAAGTTGAAGAGATGGGCAAGAGAGAAGAGTGATAAAGGTGAAGCCTTTAATGTTTGAAGAAAGAGTACCGTGAAGGCGAAGAGAGAATCAGCAATTCTCGAAGCCATGGAGAAGGAGAGGAGAAGAAGAAGCCACAGGAGTTTCTCTGCAAATGGGTTTAATGGGATTGAATGGCTGTGAAGAGCCCTCTCACCTCTTCAACTTCATAGCAAAGGGGTTTTGTTTTTTCTTTTTATTCAGAAATATTTTTTTTGCATGACTTGCAACAAAAAAAAAGTATTTATATCAGGAAAACTAGGGTAGTATAGTATTGACCAACCACCAGAAAAAAAAATTGTACTATCTGACTACATTTGACATTGGTGGATAAAATTCTCTCTGAGTTTCATAATATAAATTATTTGTTTATAAAATAATTATTTGTTTTAAAAATAATTATAAAATAAATCTATTTCATAATATAAAATAGATTTAGAGATATTTTTTGTTTCAAAATTTAAATTATTTGCACATTTCTATGTACTTTTATTTTATTTTATATAAAGTGACTAATCAAATTATACAAACTTATTTATGATTGATTTAATTATATCTAATATATATTAAAAAAATTAAAAGTAACAACTTTTTAATCTTTAAATTGTTAACTAAAACTACTTATATATTGAAACAAATAAATTGTTATTTGTTTGAAAATAATTAAAATACTTATTGGCATTAACCAAAAAAAAACGGATTTCAAATAAAATTAGTTCCTAAATATCAACTCAAAACCTCATGAGTAAAACCAAAAAATCTAGGTTGGCAAGTGGAGCTAAATTTGAATTTCTCCTTAATTTTCATACTTTACCACTTGTAAACGTTTTTTTTTTTTGGCAATGGAGAGTGACATACGTTACAACTTGTAACTACAAGTGACGTGATAATATTTTCATGTCATCAAATTGACGTGTTTTTGGATTACTAGTTTATTTTGAGATTCATAGAAAACATGCGTTACGAGTGATACATGCATATCATATAGTAAGAGTCTAATACAACAATTTTGTTTTGATTCTCAAAGAAAAACAATTTTTGTTTTATTTTAGACAAAAGTATAAACTGAAAAATCAATTTAAGGTTAACATGGGCTCCATCTCGACTCCACGAAATTAATTTATTAGAAAATACTACCATTTACAACGTTTCACTCATGCGTCCAAAGATACCAATTGATTCAAAACTCACTATATGTATGAAAAGTCCATTAATGATGAGCCAAAGTTGATCAGACATTGAATTAGCTTTTGACAACGACATGTATTAAATGTCTGAAAATCAAGTTTACGGCCAAGTTTGATAGATTGGTTTCGCGTTGAGTATGCGCTTGAGTTGTTTTAGATTTGTCAATTTTATGCGCTTTATGGATGCACAGCGAATTGAGACGGTAATTTTAAAGCATTATTTAGTAAAATTATCGAAATAACATATATAAATACTCCATCAATTTTAAATTAATTGTTATTCTACAATTTTACACATAAATTATTAAAAAAATGTTAAGAATAACACAAGTTAAATATCACTTTACAAAAATACATTCAATCAAAAATATATTAACATTTAGATTTATATTTTAGTGATTGTTGTTTTGGGTTTTGTGTTGAAATGGGTGGATTGAGTTTCTAAATCTATTATAAATATTTTGAAAATATATTTTAATCTTTTTTATCATAATTCAAAAATATTTTTAAAAAATTATCATTCATTAAAGGTAAATTTGCAAATTAGTATAAGCTTATGGTAGAATTACAATTTCTCCATTAACAATTAGTTAAATGTTCAAATTTATTCTTCTTTAACCTTTAGAACTTTTGTTTAACCTTTAGAACTGCATAAAATTTATTGTTATTTTAATTTAATTAAAAAAAGGAATTTCTAAAAATTACATTGAAATTATAAAAAATATTTATTTTGTAACAAAATAATAATTTTATATATCGGTGTATACGTGTGAAAGCAGTTTAAACCCTGAAAACAAAAAAAAAACATAATTTTGTATATAAATAACTTAAAAGGTAACATAGAAAAAAAATGGAAGTTTACCGGATTAAATGTTCACTTTTGATTTATTTTTTAGTTATTTATTTTAAAAAGTTGAAGGTTTTTTTACAATAACAAAAATAATTAATTTACTATGTTGGTGAAGTTTTCTTCTTCTTTTTTTTAACAATTATGGGCTGAGCCCAATTGAATGAAGAAAAGATCTAGTCCAATAGATAACTGAAAATTGCGACACATGTGAAGCTGGGCGATCCACAATAAAAGTCCATATAGGATGTATCAAAATCAAATCTGATAAAAATTTAGCTTGACACGGCCTTAAAAAATTATAATTAAACAGTTACGTGTATTATATATATACATCCAAAATGTTAAGTTTTCATAAACTATAGTTAGGAACTAGATTATATAAAAGTTAAGGTCAAGGTTTTTGAATTTGATTATTCGGCCGAGTACTAACCTAATGAGAAAAATGTGTCTAGTAGAAACTAACCACTAGCATGTCTATACAAAGCGACCAAATCAATTTGGCAAACAAACTAGATCATACTCTTAAAATACAAAACTATAGTTTTCATCGTATTCTTTAATTTTTAAACAAAAATGTAAGTTAGCACACCTGTTTTTCACCAATTGTTCTTAATTGTTTTTTTTATTTTTTTAATAACTGTGGTGGATCCCAAAAGCTTTCTAGGCCTGCGTACTAATTATCACAAAGTCCAAAGAAATTCGGGTTTTCTTGCCACTTAATGCGTCCATGGGTGGCCAAGAAGAATCAAACTCAGGGTAAAAACTTAAGCCGAAGCCCCTTTACCACTAGACAAAAATCCGGGTTAACGATTTCTCTTCACAATAGAACTCTTTTCATCTGATGTTTATTTTGGTACTATCATAAGGTCAATATTTATTTAAAGTACGCCTATATAAATTGCTCAAAATTGTAGACAGCCTTATTATTTTTCACCGACTCACAAGTCCAAAGAACACATCATAAACTTGTGAAGTATATTACGTCCACTAGTATCTAATTCTTAATTAACCAAAGGGCATAGACCAAGCTACTGATCCAATGGCTATACAACGACCAAAAATAGATCTAAACATCAAATAGTAATATTATTTTATGATATGAAACACCCAAGTTGGTGTATTTTTGCTATCTATAACAAATAATAAAAACCATATTGGTATTTGTATATGTATAAATATTGGTCTTGTATCTATAGACACTTAACATTTAGTGGATTCTCCTATGGTAAAAATAAGAAGAAAAAAAAGTAGATGAAAATGATATCGTACTTCGCATGTATAGGTCGCATGAACTAACTTTGAACTGGCTCACAATTGTTAGCTGAGTTCGTTAAAAATAATTTTCGTTTGTTTGAATCATCACAAACAATGATCCATACATATGTAGTTATTAGAACCAAACAAACACACCATTATTGATTTTATGCAGACCTTCCCATGTGAATCTTTCTTGTCCGCTAGTTACCAATGGTATTCCTATTGCAATCAATCGATCTCGCTACAATATATGTCGTCCACGCAAAAATAATTTAAAAAAAAAACTTTTAGTGTCCTTTGCCACCTCACAATGCAAAACTCATTCATTCATCACTGGCAATCCAATGAGTTAGTGGGTGATAAGTTCGCAATAAACTAAAAATTGAAACAAAACTGAATGAATGACATGCATGATTTATATTGTATATGCACATATTATGGAATATTTATAGAATATTTTGATATTTTATATCATGATACTGAATTTCTACGGGTTTTGTCCTCGTCTAGTTACAGGCGAAACGTCTTTGTTCGTCATAGAAATTATATGGAATTATAGCAACTATAATATGATAATATGTTGGTGTTGACAAGGGTGTGAAAATTAAATAAATATATCAATATGTATAAAATGATTGCATTGATAATTCATATTGCAAGTAGTGCCTACATGCAGAGTACAGATTGTTGATTTTGGCTTTGACATGCAATTAAGTCACCCGTGTTTACTTTTTGCTGGTTCTTCACAAACAAGATTTGATTCTTGATGACAATGGTGATGAATTGATGATGATAAAATAAAAGTTCTGAAACAATAATACTAACTAACACATTCGATCATCATTATTGACTTATTGGCTAAGAAACCTATTAAATTTCTCTCTTTAAAAATTATTAAAATAGTGTTAATAAATGAAATGTTAACGATTGTAAACTATTGGTGATGTAGTAACAGACGAGTTTTGGATTACTAAGCAATATATGTTTAATTGCATAGCTGGTTACGGATATATGGATTCATTGCTTAAGATTTATTTGAATATTTGAATATTTGAATATTTGAAGAAAAGATCTATTAAAAATTGTATATTCATTTGAAAATTAGTTTGACATTTCAATAGGTTCAAGATATTCCAAGATTAAACAAAAAACAATATTACAAATGTAAAAAAGTTTTATCAAAATTTATGAAAAATTTCTCAAACAAGTTTTATCAAAATTTATGAAAAATTTCTTATTATTCTATTTATTTTTATTTAAGAGAGACTCTTTTCTTTTGAAGATGTCTTTAGATTCCAATCTTCAAAATCAACAAAGTTTGCTACATATATATAAATGTTTGATCAATCTTTTGTACAGATTCATTTATAATCAATTTAGAACTATAGGAAAATAACCCGCTTAAGTAGGCTAGTGGTAGGAGATGTCCAGCTGAGGGGTTTAATCCCAATACTCTGGCTTCGACTCTCGTCGGCTGCAAACACTTTCTCGGGCCACTGGGGATTTCACATGCGGCCCTCAGCGCCTCAGACCACTAGCGTAACCAGGGGCCCTTAAGTGGAGGCTTAAAAATCCTGTAATGGCGTGAGCTTCGGCTCGGTGGGCTAGTCGATCACGCTTAGTGGTCGGAGACTGGGTTAGCAAAAAAAAAGAACTATAGGAAAATTGTAATTTTATAAGCAGAACCCAATCTTGACATAGTTTCAGAAAATAATCTTGCAGAAAATAAAGAAAATGAGAATGGTGTGTGTATGCGCGTTATAAATTTCTTTACTAATCAAAGAAACATGTGTTGTTACTTGTTAGACTTGTTACGCGTTATAAAATTGGCTGTGTTCGAAGAAAGTTCTCATTTCATTTTGTTAACCTAGTTTATTAGTCACATCGTCATTATCGCATTGGTGAATATATCATCGCCAATCATTCAAAACGGGGTAGCAGCTAAATACGACCCGAAGTATTTAATAATTATGTTTGATTATATACTTAAATGTGTCTTAAGAATCATCATTTGAGTTAATAAGCTTATACTCGAATATTGGTAGATAGGTAAATGGTACTGGCGAAGGAAAAAGGGGCCACCATGGGAGACAATAAGACAAGACACCGCCAACCAAGTTGTGAGTGGAATATCTTAGTTGGGTCCCATGATTACGTCATCATGTAATAAAACCTGAACCAGCAAATGCCTGCCCTTCTTTTGTTTCGTTGCGATTGTTTTTGTTTTTTGCTTCTCTCTTTCCTTCCTGTTAAACTACCACGGGAACATGCAATTATTTTAACAAGTTACAGGATTGTGTGTAGGTTCATTCCAGCTGCTCTGAAACAATACTTCCTACAATAATTCAAACAATTCCAATAGAAGCATTAGTTAACTACTATCACAACATAATGCATGTATGATGCAAAAGTACAATGCTGCTGGGGGTAGTATTCTTCAAGATGGAACAACGTTGCTAGTATGCAATTAATTGTTGAGGCATTGTGAGCATCATTCAAATTGAGAATGTTATACTTGATTAATAATTAAATATTGGGTCACTGCTATCTCCTTATTTTCGCGGTCAATCTAAATTTTAGTAGTTTTTGTCAACGAAGATTAATTTGCCAATGCTTTTATTTATCCATCGAGTATGCATCAATGGATATGTATACAGGTACAACGTTTTAATTCTTTGGTAAAAATGTTTACAGGTACAACGTTCATGGAGACTTAAAAGTTTAGATCTATAGTAGAGTTGGAGATGAGGCTCATTCATGTTTGTCTGAGTAAATTAAGGTTTATATCATAAACATCATTTGACCATCAATATAATAATCATATACAATAAGTTACTTCACCAAACCAGTATTAACATCATTGAAAGATTGATTAAATATGGTTATCTTCCGATGCATCTCAGCAATAATAGTACAAATATTTTATACTAGCTCTTTTGGTATGTTTGTGCAAGTGTCTCAGATAAATTATTAACGAGAAGCAGCAGAGAAGACAGAACAGAAGGCAATGAAGGACTCTCGTGAATGGTAAGTTGCTTATTAGTAAATAATTTGGTTGATATTTTGATTAATACCTACAAAAAAAAGAGAAAGCGGTTCAAGTGCGATCAACTTTCCAAACTCCTTTAATCGGACTTGAACCAAATTATTTACTAATAAGCAACTTGCCATTCACGAGAGTACTATGAACTTAGAAACAACATCATTGTATAGGGAAATTAGCTAACTGCTGTACGACTGTAGTCAGGGCGCAACCAGTTGACTAAATAGGTACTAGGAACTTAGAAACAACACCAATGCGACAATTGTTTTCATTTAGTTCTTAATGACAAGTAAATTTAGAAGAAACTACATATATATAGGGAAATTTGGGTGGTTAATATATTATGCACGGTGCACCCAGTGTCAAAAAACAATTACCATATGCATGTTATACATGCAGCTCAAATGGTAAATAGGCAATCCACAAGAGATATGATAAATTTCCAAGAAATGTCGACCTTATCGACTAGCCCTCCGGTTTTTGTCCCGGTTTTTGTCCGAACCAAACAAGCCGAACTGAACCAAATTTTTTGGTTTTTAGTTCGGTTACAGTTTCGAGTTTAGTTTAGTTCGGTAAAATTTTGAAAAATAACTCAATCTAGTTGTTCGATTTTCGATTTCATAAAAGAAACAAAGAAAAACTCGAAAATAATGGAATTGAGCCAGAAATCTGAACCAAAAATAACCAAAAATTAAAAATAACTGAATTTAACAAAATATCTGAATTTTTTTAGAAAAGTATACTGAAATTAATCAAAAACCAAAAAGTCAGTTATTTTCGAAAAAAATAATAAAAAATGAAAATAACCGATAACCAAACTGAACCAAACCAAAACTTAAATTAGCTAATTTTAAAATTGGTTTTCAAAATTTTCTTAACCGGAAACCGATGTTTCGGTTCGGTTTCAGAAAACCGAAATCGCGGGCTATTACCGCCTATCAAAGACTAGCAGGGGTAGATAGCAACTTGTTATATCAACCGGTAGGCGAAGGACACGTGTCGTCGCTCTCAAAGAACTGATAATCCCGAAGCCGCCACAAGGAAGTCTCCCACACACCTGTCGGCCAATAAACGGAGAGTAAACGGTGTAGTTATCACCACTAACAAGGGCAATCACGTAATAACACAGTCGCTAAGATCTATATAAAAGACAACTCTTTCTCTGCTTTTGTCCGGTGAAGAAAACAAGAACAAAGCTTAATCTCTAAAACTAGTTTCGTGTTCTACTTAGTTCTTCTCTCTCTCTTCTACTGATTTTGAGCAAAAGGAGAAAAAAAAACTTTAAAGGGAATGCAGAGAGATGGTCGGAGTAACGCCGCTGAAGACTAAGCTGTGTGATCGGTTTAACCGATCTGTCGGCGGCAGAAACTGCCACCGGAAACACGTCGAGGACGGGTGATTAGTTCAAAACACAAGAGATCAAAAGTGTAAATCTTTTTTTTTCTTTTTTTTAGTATTTGTAAAAAAAATGGTCGGAGCTAAACCGGTGAAAAAGATGGAGAAAGAAACTGACGCTAAGGCAAGTACAGGGCTGCTCCACGGACGTTACGAGCTAGGTCGTCTCCTAGGGCACGGAACATTCGCGAAAGTGTACCACGCACGTAACATAACAACAGGCAAAAGCATGGCGATGAAAGTGGTGGCCAAAGAGAAAGTCATAAAAGGTGGCATGGTGGATCAGATCAAGCGTGAGATCTCAGTGATGAGCATGGTGAAGCATCCCAACATCGTCGAGCTTCACGAGGTCATGGCAAGCAAATCCAAGATCTACTTCGCCATGGAGCTAGTCCGAGGCGGCGAGCTATTCGCCAAAATCTCTAAAGGAAGGCTACGCGAGGAGGTAGCGCACGTGTACTTCCAGCAACTAATCTCCGCCGTTGATTTCTGCCACAGCCGCGGAGTTTACCACCGTGATCTCAAACCGGAGAATCTGTTGCTTGACGAAGAAGGTAACCTTAAGGTCACTGACTTTGGTCTCTCTGCTTTAACTGAGCATTTGAAACAAGACGGGCTTTTCCACACCACGTGTGGAACTCCGGCGTACGTTGCGCCGGAGGTTATACTGAAGAAGGGTTACGACGGAGCTAAGGCGGATCTGTGGTCATGCGGTGTGATCCTCTTTGTGCTTCTCGCTGGGTACTTACCGTTTCAAGATGATAATCTTGTGAACATGTATAGGAAGATTTATAGAGGAGACTTCAAGTGTCCTGGATGGCTTTCTTCTGATGCAAGAAAGCTCGTGACGAAGCTTCTGGATCCGAATCCGAATACCCGAATCAGTATCGATAAGGTTATGGACTCGTCTTGGTTCAAGAAACCCTCAACGAGGTCCAAGAACATGCCAGGAGAGGCTGAGGATCTTGATTTGTCTGTGCACAAGTCGAAGGAAGAGACTGAGACGCTAAACGCGTTTCATATCATTGCGTTGTCTGAAGGGTTTGATCTGTCGCCGTTGTTCGAGGAGAAGAAGAAAGAGGAGAAGAGAGAGATGAGATTCGCGACTTCTCGGCCGGCGAGTAGTGTCATCTCGAGCCTTGAGGAAGCTGCGAAGGTTGGGGATAAGTTTGATGTGAGGAAGAGTGAGAGTAGAGTGAGGATTGAAGGGAAACAGAATGGTCGGAAAGGGAAGTTGGCGGTGGAGGCGGAGATATTCTCGGTGGCTCCGTCGTTTGTGGTTGTGGAGGTGAAGAAAGATCATGGAGACACTCTTGAGTATAATAACTTTTGCAGTACTGCTCTTAGACCAGCTCTCAAGGATATTTTCTGGACTTCTACACCTGTTTAACTCTTTTGTGTGTGTTTAAGTTCTTGTCTGAAAATGTATTGTTGGATTCTAGATTCGTTTTGTGATTCTTGTTCTTGATTCTTAACTACTATCTTTTGGATCGTGTAAAAAGGTTCGAGTTTTTTCATCATTTGTGTGTTCTGAATCGTTGTTGTCGATATGTTGCTTCACGAAGCAGAGACTCTTGTGTGGTGTGTGTTCGTGTGGTTCATATCAATAAATGATAATTATGACTAAGAATGTTCACATTAGTCAGTTCTTATGCATTCTCATTGTCTAGATTATTGTTCTTTTGCACGTCTCTTACATTGGATGATTAGGACATCATCATCATCATCTTTGTCTAACTCTCTTCCTTTTGGGGTTGGTCAAGTTTATAATGTCTTGTTGATTCATATGTTCTTGAGTTTCATGTGTATACGTATGCGCGTCGACACAACTCATTTGAATGTGTGCGTTTTAACTTTATTGAGTCTTACTCCCTATGTACACATAAGAATGATCTGTCGTTAATAGCACTGTGTAAGATAAGTTATAAAAACAGTCTGGTAGCTTTAGCGATTGGGACTACAGCTCAAATGTGGTATTGATTATATGATTAGTGATGTCGTTGTTTTCTTTTCATCAAATATGAATGAGGATAAGTATTACTTGATTTGGTGAAGATAAAAGAAAATAGTGGAGTAGAAAAGTAGATGGATCCTGATAATATTAAAGGAAAAAGGAAGATGAGGTGGGCAACAAAACAAAAGTAGAAGTTGCGTGATTGTGATGGATGATGTTTCACGAACCATATTATATATTATCTTATCTGTTTTACATCTTACTAATAAAGTTTCTTTTTCATATTTGACATGTGACCAATTATGTAGATGCAAACCAACCCATGATTTATTACTTCGAAGAGATAATTGTTACATTAACCCACCCAGGGCCATGAATTCTACCAATTACATACTTTTATTATTGGCATTTTTCTTGATCGTTATGTATTGTAAATACTCTGTATGATGATAATATGCGGTTTTGATCAAAATACCAAGTATGAATGTATGAGTTTCATGTGTATATATAGTCTATTGATCTACATAGGATGTAGTCATGTGGACACAGTCGTATTGGGAGTTCTCAGTCGCTATTAGTCGATGTTTATGTTGATTGATAACTATATTGTCAGTGAATAACAGATTAAACTTTGAGGTTACGTGTTAGGGATTAATATAAGACCCAGTTGATGATAGAAAGTTGTGGTTCACCTAAGTTCTTTTCCCCCAACAGTTTGTGGTGCTATTGTACTTCAATAATCATACAAATCTTTAACTGCCAGTTTGGTAACATTAGAAACACTTAAAAGAGTAATAATTATAAGAACTTTTTAAAATAAAACTTTGGCATTTAACACATATATCATACTTTTAGAAAAAGAAAGAGCTGATAATTTAGGCATTATATGTATTTTTCTTTCCGTGTACAAGAGTCGAGATTTCACAAGTTTTACTTGGTGACAAGTATTAATGTATTATTAGAGTCGAATTATAAAAAAGTTATAATCTGATGTAACTCATAATAAAAATTATGTAGTAGAAACTGTAACTCAATGTGACGTGCATATTTTAAAACTTAGCAATGCCAAAAGGTCGAATAGGGTGAGATTGATCGATTGGGTATACTACGTCTACGTTGGTTTAAATTTTATGTTTTATGCCTTTAGTTGTTTTTTAATAAGATGAGACATGATCACAAAAGATATTGGCTTTGGTTCTGTCCACAGAACTCGAAATGCCACTAGATGCATGTGCCTACTGTTGATATTTGTGACTTTATCCATTCTTATCCGATCTTCTTGGAATTGAAATGATGTATAGTGTTAATAGTGACTATAAATGGATGTGTTTAAATACAGTGACATATAAAAGAAAAGGAGTGAATTTGGATTTAAAAGTTATATAAATCTTCATCATATGTATCAATGAGCCTGATATTTATAAATGTATCGTCGTTGTTCATTGAAGGAGTGCTTCAAGTTGCCTGTTGGTATTACTTGGCAAGTATAGAAAGGGAGGACAAAGAGCTACTTTGGAGTTTATAATACAAAGAAAAAAAAAACAAATGGAGTTATTTGTTATGTGGTTGTGCTTCGGTGTAACACTTTGGCAACTTGCCTATGTATTTGTAAATTTATCGTATATGTGAAAGTATTTAAAAAAAGCAATTTGATTACGTATTACTAAAACGTATTTACCTTTTTAGGAGAACATTCGTTTAAAATTTCAGAATTAAACGTGGTTGAACTGGAGTAGTCGAATGATGAGTGACTTATCGAAAAGTGATTCGCGATATAGTATAAGTGAAGTTAAAGTACAAAAAATGTCATATAGTGATTGCATGATCAGTAGTAAATAATTTTTTTTGAACCTTGAAAAAATAACGCACAGTCCATCGCATATAATGAGATCTACAGATTGAGAGAACCGTGATATCATGTGCAATTAGCTTGTGTTAAACTCTCATTCTTATACATTCTGATCATTTAGATTGGTATTTAGGCATTTATAAGTATCATTTGCATTGCATAAGTTTTAATCGGGTGTTGGAGTGTCCTTAGGTGTATTTGGAGATGTTTGGGAGTATAAAGGATCCAAATGGAGTGAAAGGAGGTTTATTCGAGTGCAGAGACTAAGCGTTGCGGGTGGAGTCACCCGCTCTGAATCAACTCGGGCCGTCACTGCGGGTTGATTTACCCGCGCGCGGATGGTAGAAACTCAGAGAGCAAAGCGGGTGTGTGGAGCGACAAGGAGCACCCGCGCCAAGGCCATAGCGACCATGTGGAGGGGGGCATGTCACTCGCGCAGAAAACTAAGGAATCGAAGGCATCAGAGCGACCAGTGGCTGCGGGGTAAGTCACCCGTGCGCGATCACAACGATCAAAGCATCATCAGAGCGAGCAGTCACCGCGGGTTGCAGTACTCGCGTCAGTTCTTTACTTAGTCAAATTTCTATGTTTTATTTGGGTCTTTTTAGTTTGTTAATTGGGCATGTTAGCTTTTAAGGATACATATAACTATTTTCTAAACTTAATCTAAGGTTTCCTGGTTTTTGTCTATTGAACACATACTCATATTGGTGAAAATTTCGGTCTTGATTATTTTCATCATCTAATCTTGTGTTCTTTGATTCATCCTGATCACTAATTATGATTAACCTTCAATCATCCATTATTGTTGGGTTTATCATGTCTATTAGTGAGTAGTTCCCTTTTGGATTGATGGGTTAAGGTGATTAGGGTGGCTAGGTGAAGATCTAGAGATTCTTAGTTTAGATCTATTGTTTCCTTGCTTGTTGAGTGTGTTTTATGCTAGATTAGACTTAGCTAATCTTAGTCTAAATCCTTAGGCATTTCTCATCCGGAAGGTGTTTGATGAAATGTTTGAGTCAGCTCATCTAAGTTCTAGCATGATCAACCAAAGAGATTTGATGTTGGAATTGCTAGATAGTTATTAGACTTGATTAAATTGCATGTTTGATTGTATTAAGCCAGTGAGAATTGATGCTTGATACACTAAGGCATAGGGGTTAGTTTCTTGGGAAAGAACTAATCTATTTTAGTGTTCTAGACTTAAAGAAATCAATTGTTTGAAAGCTTGAAGTCTTTAGGTTGGATTTTAGTCACTTGAAGTCAAATGTCTAAGCCCACGAGTCCTACTTGATCACTTTGATTGCAAATTTAGTTATTTGTTTGCTCGGTTAGTTAACTGTCACTTATTTACATTTAACCTTGATTGCACTTAGATTAAGCATTTACATGTGTTTCCATTACCTTAAAATCACTTAAGATTGGATTGACACTCTTATACTACTTTTTTCTAGGATCGCAAAAGTCCTTATCAAACCGACATGAAAAATTCTTTAGCTGTAGGTGGTCTGGACGTTTCATTATTATTATAAATTCTTTAAATAGAGATATTACGTGGAAAATAATAGATAGGGATTTTAAAAAAATTTATTGGTTGATATCTCTTTTTTGTTTTTTTTTTGTAGGTGATATTTGTCAGCCTGTTTAACATATGCTTGCATGTGGGATATGTGGGACAAATGGGCCTGACTAGAGCCATTATATACTTAGAGATCGATCACCATGGCAATAGTAACATACGACTCGCAATCCCGACTATATGTCACACAAAACGGTGTGGAATTGATGACTTGTTAAAATTTGAGGGTTTTCGAAGTTTTTTGGCTTTTGTTTTTACCAGTTCGTTATAAATTGACATGATTTCGAGACGTATTGAAAATGAACGTTCCCGACCATAGGACAAGTCCACGGGCCTAGAGAGACCATCTTGGACACACGGAAAGGACGGAGAGGAGCATTACATTGAGTTTACTTCTTCATGTATTCTTAGACACTAAATTATAATATCATCGTATCCGTAAGTCCATATTATAATTTGTGACTCTTCAGTACCAAAACCCTAGCCTGACCTCGAATCTGTATCTATTTCCTTTTTTATAATCTTGTAAAAAATATATAATTATATTTTTGAAAAACATGTAGACCATAGTTATATATATGCAAACATAAACAAAAGTGTCTACGCTGTGAGTCTTATGACTTATGAGACACATGTGATACAGTTTTCTTAGTCCCACCTAAAGTGTTTCTACACGCATTAGAAACTATATGTAGAGAATAGATATTTCTAGACATACGATTTGAGAAGTAGTACACCATGTTTGTGAACGACAAAAAAGGAAATATAAAACGTGGACTAAGGCGATGTAGATAAGTCTTGTCTAAAGATATGAAAAAAAAGAAAGTGAAAATAGCTTTTGGAACTCGAGATGTCCCTAGCTAGTTTTCTTCTTTCCCATCATCCTTCATTTTCTTCTTTGTTTGTTTTAACTTTTAACTCTTTTATACACGCACAAGTACAATGCCAAATTTCATCACGTGCGAAAGAATCCAAGGAATAGTTATATAACGGCCTACCCCGTCGAACCGAGAGATCAACCGGTCCTGCAATGCACCGACCTTAATCCCTTTCCTGTAATACAATCTGTTCGAATTCACCCATAGGCCTTGGCTCACAAGTGGGTTATTGATGCGCTTGGCGTTACTCGAACCCAAGACCTCACTCTTTCTCAACACTCCCACAGAGAAGCTGTTACCAATTGATATGTAGTTCAACTGGTGACAACTTGTCCTGTAGGAGTGTTAACCTGAAGTGATAAACCATCTCACTAAAGGTTAATGTGCAAAGCTTGGGCAAAACCCACTTAGAGACTGATCAAGGTCTAAGGAGGGTCAAGAAGCTTATGAAGAGCTAAAACAAGGTTCAAGAAAGGTTTACTATGAAGGAAGAAGGCTTGGGAGAAGTTTGGGTTCATTTGGGTCGATGTGCAAAAATAGGGCAGTCTGTACCGTACGGACCGTACGGACTGTACGGACGGGCCGACCCAGGAATAGGGGTGGGCATTCGGATACCCGTTCGGGTTCGGGTCGGGTATTTCGGATTTTCGGGTATTTCGGTATAGGGTCATAGAACCCGTTCATGTATTTTTGTAGTTCAGGTCGGGTTCGGGTATTTTGAGTTTGGGTTCGGTTATTTCGGGTCGGGTTCGGATATTTAAACTTTTAAAAAAAATCATTTTTAAAGTTTCTTGTATTTAAAAATATAATTTTTACTGAACTAAATTTTTATTTTTAATAGATTGAATGATTAAATAGATTTGGAGATACATGTCAAAAATAAAAAGACATTGATTTGGTTATTGTTTTTAAAATTTGAATGTAACTTTTGTTAATACATGAAACAAAAAGTTTGACATACATTTTAAGTGAGTATCAAATCATTTTGTCCATAATTATATGTTTATTGTATGATTTTAAAGTTTGTATAACATAAATATAAATACTTTAAATAAAATAAGAGATGTAGACTAGAAATATAAGGTTAAGTATAGTTATGTTCGGTTATTTTCGGTATCCATTCGGGTTCGGGTATTACCCGTCCGGGTTCGGATATCCAATCTCTCCTAAATCAATACCCGTTCGGGTATTTTGCTATTTCGGTTCGGATTTCGGTTCGGATTTTTCGGATCGGGTTCGGGTACGGGTTCGGGTATCGGGTAAAATGCCCACCCCTACCCGGGAAACTTATTATTCGACCATTTGAAGACTTTTTAGGTTTGTGCAAAAACCGGGTCAAGTTGTACGGACCAAACCCTAAATCCGTACAACCCTAGGACTTACCTTGCATCCCAAGTCACAGAGAAGCTTCAATGGTGAAGGAAGGAGTCTCGGATGCTTTATGGAAGAAGATGGGATCAGAATGGCATCTTGGAAGAGGATCTGCGAGATGCTCCTTGCTGTGACCGTTTGTGGATAAGGTTGATGCCTTTACAGGCTGGAACGGAAGGGGAGCTTGGACTATGAACCTGGACTTTTCACTGGACAGATGCATTAAGCTTGTTAGGCGATTCTCAGCCAAGTTCTCTCTTGACCGGCCAGGCTGTCTCCAAGCATGTGAAGCCTCTGGTCCATTCATTTCAAATCCTTCCCTTGACTCCACATGCTTACTCTGATATTTTGTAAACCCTAGACTAGCTCACTTGTCTATTTAAACACTTGTATGTCGATGGTTAATAATTAAGCTGAGATTTTCTCTCCTTCACAATCTCTTAGTCTCTATTCTCTCTATTCTCTGGTTACTTAGTCTCATAATCTCTCATATACTCTCATAAACTCTCTAATCTCTCACGAATCTCTCTCTCACTCTCTCATCAATCTCGTTCCTTTATCATCAAGTCTCATCCATTTCATCTCCACACTCGTTCATCATCACTCAAGCACTTGTTCTCTGAAAACGTTCAGAGAGTACTGTTAAAGGGTGAGGATTTGAGTTCTAGTCTCACCAACAACCTAATTATGGAGTTAATGAGAACTCATAATGGAGGGATTGGAGTCGGTGCGCTGCAGCACTGTGAACCTGAGGTCTATGGGACAGTGAGGTCCACGGGACAGGTTGTCACAAGTTACTTATGTTGTTGGTTTATTGTGTAATGTGCTTTTCTATAAACTTCTCATGGTTATATTATATATATAGAAGTATCTTTAACAAAAAAAATGTTTATAAAGGCATCCCTAATCCAGTGTGTAATCACGAGACTAGTATTTCTGTTACAAATGTATACCATTTTTACTGGCCCAAACCAAAAATAAGTATACTTATATCATGATAGTTTTTTTTCGGTGGATAATTCTCTTTTTAAGCAGAAAATATGACAAATTATAATTGCATTCCATTAAAATGAAACTTTAAGTCTAATTTTATCTAAACCATGTAGTTAAAAAAGGCTTCTCTCTCTTCTCTTAGAGAGAGATTGTCCTTTCAACTTCTTCCTCTTAACACACTTTCAATCATTCAGAGGAAGAGTTGATTTTATCTTTTGTTTGTAATATAATTTTCAATCTTTTATGATTGATTTCTTTTGTTTTGTTTAGTACCTTCTCGTTTAATCGAGATTTTGATGTGTCTTCAATTCAAAACAGAGTTGTCCCTCAATCAATTCTTTTGTCTCTGTTTTGGATTGATATGAATAAAATTTCTGATCAATATGATCAGACTCCATAGTTTTTGTCAACCTAGCAACCCACCATGTTTTCTTATTTTGATTCCTCTTCTCTGATTTTCTTTATCATATTCTCTCTCATACAAAGAGTAATATCGTGGCTCTTCTATCACCAATCCTTAGTGGGGTGATCAAAGTTCTTCGTGTAACAGTAACGGAGAAGGGGCTGCGCTTCTTTGGTGGCCAGAAGATGGTGATGAAGATCAGTGAAAGGCGACGTCGGTTTGGGTGGCTCTATCGTGTGAAGTTTTAACGTGGTCCGGCGATGAAGCTCGAGCAAATCGTGGATTTGCCGGCGGCATGGCGTCACCAGTTATCCATCTCACGCAGCGGCGCGTCTTGACGCGTGAATTCAAGTTTGGCGAGCATGAGCATGCAACGACGCGTGTTAAAGTTTGTTTACATGATGAACGCGTGTCCCGCTGAAGTGGCACTCGAAGATGATGAAAAAGTCAATAAATTGGGCTTGAACATCTAGGTTTTTAATCATATGTCGAGTTTGTAAACGGTGGATAATGGATCATGTATTTTACTTCACTTGTACCACGCCCATTTGGGCTTTTTAATATAAAAGAATGTTGGCAAAAAAAAAAATATCTAAACCATGTAATTTCTCTCTCTCTTAGAGAGAGAGAAAACTCTCTCAACTACCCTCTTAACACATCTTCATCTTTCAGAGGGATTGAGAATTTTCTTTTGTTTTGTGAAATATATTTGATCTTAGGATCGATTTTTATGTTTCCGGTTGCGGAATTTTGATTCGAAGGCGAGTTTCTTTTTGTTGTGTTTTTTTTCAAACAAAATCTGATCTCGGTCTTCAAGTTTATGTCTTTTCAGATTTGTTTGAAACTAATAAAGAGTCTGGTTTTAAAATCGGATTCTATGTTTGAAGTTCCAATCTTGATGATCGAATTTTGCAGCAGCTCTTGTCGATTTTCACTTTCATCCCATCTAATCTCTTTTTAGTTGATGAATCTTCTTGTGTTATAGAGGTAACTTTGTGCTGGCTCAACAGTAAATCCTTAGTGAGGCTGTATAAAGATCTTCGTGCTTAGTTCATGGGGGATGGCGGCATGTTCTCCATCGCTGGAAGAAAAAGGTTAAAAATGAGTGAAGAAGGAGACATACGAGAAGCTGCTAGAGTTGAGGTTGGAGAAATTAACGTTCATACGAGAATCTCGTTGACTTAATCGTAATCCTTAGTGGACGATTAAATATCATGAAACGATGATTCACTTTGAAGTGAAGAAACGTGGGTTTACTATCGACTTGAGTTTCACGCAGGAGACGCTTTTTGGTAACCGGAAGAGAAGGGTAGCGGAGGAGAGATTGAATTCACTGCGTCGTCAACACGTGTCTGTGAAATGTGGCATCTACTCTTCATGTACGAAGCAAGTGTTATCTCAAGTCAATGTGAAAGCAATTGTATTTGTCTTTCTTGTAAACCTTCTTGGCTTTAAAATTTGGAAAACTCTGGCCCAACTTGTAATGGTCATTGGACCTTTCATTTCAATGAAATGAAGTAGACGACAAAAAAAAGAGTCTAATTTTATCTTAAATACTTATTCTTAGATTTTGATCTACAATTTGAAAGCATGGATTATTTTATATTATAATTTTTTTATATGAATAATATTTTGTGATTGTTGTACATTATTATGTTACAAAGTGGTATAATATCGAAGAAGATAATTTTTAAAAATTGTATAATTTATTTTTGTTGGGAGATATATATGTTTAAAACTTGAACTTTTGTTTCTTCCTATTCTTTTATCATATAGATTTCATGTGATGTTTAAAAACTTCTTTATTCTTTTCTTCCTACTCTTTTGACATACAGTTTCACTGTTCATCTTTAAGAGTAAGTACACTCTTCAAATTAATTGTCATCTTTCTCACACTCTCTTCTTAAATTATAGTTGATTGATCATATATGATCCTTGAAGATAACTCATCTTTTATTTTTTTGTTATAAGATCAAACCAATCTGGAACAAAAAGTTATACCGTAATCGAATTGGTTAGAAACAAATTAATGGTTTGTAAATCAAATAGGCCAGGAACACCAAATAAGACGTTTTGGATTTACTTTGGATCAGTTGATAATTTGGCTCAGAGTTTCTGAGAAAGGAGTGTACACGCGGTTGGTGAACATAATAAAAGGCCTTCAAATGTCGACAAAGCTATAATAAAATAAGAAGAGCCTTAGTGGTGGACATTCAAACTCAAGACAACAATGATCATCAGCTTTGTTGTATTATATATATATATATATATATATATATATAATTGTGCTATATTTGATTTTTGAAAAATCCAACAAATGGTACAAACCATTTACAAAACGCACATACTCCATATAAAATAACTAACCTCATAAAAATTACATAATCCAATTCCATTTAATGTGTGTATATTTATTATCACAATAATTATAACCTTATAAGTTATAAATCACTTACATGCTATTTAATCTTCCTAATAATAGTATTATCATAATAAATCAGCATTAAAAAGTCACTTACAGACTTAAAGCATAGAATTTTTATTTATTAAATAATTAGCGGCTTATAAATTATTAATTGAGGTAATTTGTGTTGATATTTATTGTTATTATAAAAAGTGGAGATTGTACTGTTCTTTATATCTTGGAAGAAAAAGGGTATCATTATTTATTTGATTTGGTCTTTTCTTTTTAGCTCATTTTAGTTGGTTTTATGTAATTGTGTCAAAATGAGTTATTTTTTTTTAAAAATAGAACATAATTTAAAACTAGATATTAAAATAATTTCAAAATTTGAAAGAAAATATCTAAATCGAGATCAATGAATTTGTGAAAGAAAAGATGATCTAATATGTGTATATAAAAAATTTAAACAATTTTAAATATGATAATGTGTATTTCTCCTACGAAAGTCTTAAATAAAAATTTTAACAAATTTTTTTATATATTACTTATACTCATCTTATAAAATTAAAATGTAAATAAATTATTTTTAATATTTACATAACTTCTAAATCTAGAAAAATCAAACTCCTAAATTAGCTTTTATTTATTAAAATTAATTAATAATTTATTAGTTAAATTAAACTTGATCATTAAACATATTTAATAAATAAATTTAAGAGTGGAACCAAGAAAGACTTTTCAATACCTGATCTTCAATTTGATATTGATATGAAGCTAATATAGTTTTATTTAATAAAAATTGATTTGAGCTGAATCAGTTCATCGATAATTTTGACACACCTAGTTTTATGTCTCATGGATCAAATTAGATAGTTATGAAGTTTGCAAAGTTGACCACAATGATCATTGTACTGTGAGCTATAATGTAATGGGCTCACTATAGCTATTATTGTTTCAAGTCGACAAAATGATTAATTAAGCTTCTTAGAGCATCTCCAGGGTCCTTAACTTTTTTTTTTTTTTAAAAAAAAAAAAAAAATTAAAAACTAACCAATCGTGGGCCGCCATGTATCAGTTGGGCCCATAAAACAGTGTAAGGACCGCTCCTTAAATTAGGGTTTTTAGGACAGTTCCTTAACAAAAGTGGTGGGGCCCACCACCACTTTTTGTTAAAGACCCCTCCTAAGGACCTCCAATGGAGGTGGTCTTATCGAAATCTATATTTAAGCAGTGTTTATTACAAGAATTTATCACTTGATTTGATGGTGTAGTTTTAGATTTCCAATGTTTTAACTTTTAAGCACTCTACATTCAAAATAGGAAAAGTTGATTTGGACAGGGTATGTTTTAATAACGCATAAATAATGTATTTTTTTTTTAACGAGGAAGTGTCTAGGCTTTCGATCAAATAATCCCCCAAACCCGGAGCCAGTCTTTGCTAATACTATTTCTGGCATAAAACACTCTTTCCACAGTGCATTGAATCTAAGAGCACAACATCACCAACGATTGCGTTTAAACCAACAAGACTACCATATCCGTGGTGCATAAATAATGTTATAGTAAAACAAATTTATCTAGTAACCTAATCTTCCCAAATATGTTAAGAAAGATAAAACGAAAAGACAAGACTTGTAGTTTATATATATTATGTTCCTGTATATATTCTATTGCGGTTTAATAATATTTTATTTTAAAACATAAGATTGGACAAAGAAGCAGTGTTAAACTGTATAATTGTATTTTTTACAAAAAAACAAACTGTATAATTGTGAATAACCATAAATTTGTTTTGCCTATTTGTCTTTAAATAATAATAGAATCGATGGGATAATGAAGTTTTCTCTTTCACAATTTTAGATATAGTTTACCGATTCGATTTGTTAACCCAAGAAAACATTACCGAAATGGGGTTTCTAAAAATCGAATAAGAGGAGGACAAGAGGATCTGATAAGATTGTGCTATCTTTTTCATTTCTCGTCAAATCCGCCCTCAAGCCAATTCAGTCGCTTGGTACAATGTACCAATGCCATTAATAGTTTTAGTTTTAAAATATCCATTTCAAATACTGAGTTAGTGGAAGTGTTTTTGACCCTTTTCACGTAATTATTGATAACGATACTAATTTTTGTGAATATATTAATAGACAATTAGTGGTCATGATTAGCGTCTAAAAAGAAAATTCGAAACCTGACCCAATTAAGAAAGAACAAAACTTTAAAGATACGGTCTGAACTTTCTGTATTCACATTATGTTTAGATAAGGGAAAATTCCTAAAAAATACACAGACTCAATTTCATTTGTAAATAAAACACACGAACTATTTTGGATTCTCGTTTAATACGTGAACTAATTTTCGTTGCCTATAAAATACACAAACTTTCAAAATTCGCAATTTTTACACATCATTTTTGACGGTGTTAACTATATTTAACGGAAATATTGACGACATTAGAGTCTAATTAAACACGTGTTGAAATTATGAAAAAAATTTCCTTAAAAATACACAAACTAATTTTTAGTTGCTAATAAAATACACAAACTATTTTGGATCCCCGTTTAATACACGAACTAATTTTTGTTTTCCATTAAATATACAAATTTTAAAAATTTGTTAATTTTACACAATGATTTAGACGACGTTGACTATGTTTAACATGATTTAGATTATGTTAACTGTGTTTAACAGAAGTGAAGACGATGTTAGTGTTTAATTAAACATATGGTTAACTGTGAAGGAAATTTTTCTTAAGAATCTTCTCAATTGATTATATTGTTAGATTTCTTCTCTATTACGCTTCCATAGTATTATTATTTTTTGGATGAAGAATAAGAAATACATAACACTAAACTAATTCTAAATTTAGAAATTTTTACGACATAGAAATTAACTCCTCTTTGAAACGATATAAAAGGAAATCAAACGAAAAAAAAAGAGAGTAGAGTTTAGAGAATAAAAGCTGTTGGAACAGATTAAGGTGCGAAACGTAAATTGAAGCTAACTTGAATTAAGACTCAATCGATTTAAAAGATTCTGGTTGAGGGTGAGCGTTCTTTTCATAGTTTAACCACATGTTTAATTAAAACTAGAGAAAATTCCTTAAAAATACACATACTCAATTTCTCTTGCTAATAAAATACACGAACTATTTTGGATCCCCGTTTAATACATGAACTAATTTTCGTTGCCTATTAAATACACAGACTTTCAAAATTCGCAGTTTTTACACATCGTTTTTGACGGCGTTAACTATATTTAACGGAAGTATTGACGACGTTAGAGTCTAATTAAACACATGTTGAAAAAACTGTGAATTTTGAAAGTTTGTGTATTTAATTGGCAACGAAAATTAGTTCATGTATTAAACGGGGATCCAAAATAGTTCGTGTATTTTATTTACAAATGAAATTGAGTCTGTGTATTTTTAAGGAATTTTCCCTTTAGATAAATATGTTTGAATTTTCGTTATTGGTGGTTTATACTATTTCATATGGTTAATTATTCCTTTAGATAAGATAGATGTTTTAGTCGATTTAATTTTGAAATAATTTAATACAAAATGGAAAATGTTCATTTCAACTCTATCACTCTCTCATTATTAGGGTTTAACTGGTGAAATGGTCGACATATGTTTGAATGGTTGATGTAATTAGGAAACTAAACAATCTTTAGGTTGAAAAGCATTCTTGCAGTGGATGGAACAAATAGTTCAACTTTATAAGCTTCAACAGTTTGTCATTTTTTTTTTGTAGGTGTAAACGTTTTCTTTCATAAGGGCCAAAGAACAAGAATGAATGTTACTCTTTAAGTCTTAACCACATATTCACGAATAAAATCTGTAAGATTGACCTATAGAATGAAATGTTTAATTCATCAAATTAATAGAAAGGAAAAAGTAGGTCTGACTTAAGAATTCGTTGGACAAAATAGTCACACACACACACACAAGTACAACACATATGACCCTTTACGCCGGCTGTGTTTCACACGCGCCACCTTTGAAAAGCCGGTTTAAATAGAAGACCTCAATCTATTTACAGATTGGACAGACCATGTGTGCTCTTTTAACCCAGTCACTATAAAACACGTGTTTGAAAACTCTGTAGAACTCTTTGCAAGGATTGGACCAAACAAAACAAAAGAAAACCTCTCTCTCTTCTCTTTATAAACAGACTGTATCGCCCATTACAAGCAGAAAGCAATACAAATCAAACAACTAAGATCTCTGAGAATTTGAAAAAATATTGAACTGAGGGTTCTGTGGTATATATACTTTTTAGGGTTTGGAGAGATCTGTGAGAATGAGAAAAGTATGGGTCCTTGTGCAGAGAAAATGCAGGTGGGTTTATTTATTTAATAAAGTTGCTAGAAGACAGAGAAGAAATGCAACAGGAGAAAACTGACAGAAGAGAGTGAGCACTTGCAAAGCACTGTTATGTTTCAAATAACTTTGCGTGTGCGTGCTCATCTCTCTTTCTGTCAGTTGCCTCACTTCTCAGCTTTCTCTCTCTCTCTCTCTCTCTTTCTCTTCTCTACATATCACTTACATTCTTATCATCTCTTTTATTGTGCACTAGGATGGTCATGTGGATAAGACTGATGCTCTTTCGTTTCGTTATGTCGTTATGTGTAGATATTATACTATGTTTTCTTCTTAATCTTTTGTTTTAGTGTTGAAGTGGGTGCTTGCTTAGCTTCAGAATGTTTGTTCAATGGAGAAAAGCTCAGATTCTGATAAATATAGTTTTAAGTGTGCTATGTTGTTTTTCTTCTACTGGATCTAGGGAAAGCGCGAGTTTTGATGATCATGAACCCCCACCGGTACACATTCTTCTCTTAAGATTAATTAACTATTAGTTTCAAAGAAAAAAAAGATTAATTAACTATTTATTGATTGTTTTTATCAAAAAAAAAAACTATTTATTGATTGTCTTTATTTTTTGATATAATCTGCGTTTTTCTTTTCTGTTTGTTTAAGTTTCTGCATGTTGAAATTCTCTGAAAATCTTAATAGCTACATGCAAGTGAATCTCAAATTATATATGCAGCTGTCTTTTTTCTTTTCAATTTTAGAAACCAGATGTGGCTTTCAGGTTTCACCAGAAGCCATTAATGAATGATGATTTTTTTTTTTCATTTTTGTTCATGTACACACTAATTCTGTGGTGTTTAAATGGGAATATGAAATTTTCTAATGAGTAGTTGGTAATGAAACACTGAATCTAGCTGTGTTTGTTCTTAAAAGTCTTTCATCTCTAATTTCCTTTTTGGTGTTAGGTTAGTACGGATTAATGCTAGCTTTTTGCATTGAAGTCTTATCCGGCAGTAGGTGGAGGAGATTGACTTAAATTGATTTCTTTCCAAGTTGTGATACGAAATAAAAAAGAATGATAAACCCTATACCTAATACTTTTTTTATTGGTATATATCCTTTTTTCCCTTGCAAATTTCTTAATTTGTTGCATCTAATTTTGCTAGGAAGTAGATTTTATTTTCTTCCGAGTCAAAATGTTAGTTTATACTAAAACTGTTTATCTTATATGGTATCAAAGAAGGTTGAAAATTGCTATTTTATTAGTAAACTGTTATTTTTCATTGCCGTGGTTGGTCTAATAAAAATTTCAGAATTTACTGAATTTAATCTTATGTTATTCTTGTTGGTTTGATCTTCTGTTGTGCTGGCCAAGCTCAACTTATAACGTTTTTTTTTTATCAAAACTTAGAGCTTTGTAATTGGATGCCTAGTTTTGCAGTTGTTTTGTTGAATCTGTTTTGAGCGAAGGCATGAGTTGGTGTCTTTTTATCCCCGCAATATTGGCTCTATAGGGCTTTTAACTTGTGTCAAGCATTCAATTAAGAAAAATTTCTTGGTGTTGTGTTTGATGAAATCAAATTGTGAAATATGTGTAAATGGTACTGGTATATAATGTGGTTCACCTTGAAATCCATAAAATAAGTCATGGAATAAATAACACTGGAGCCGGATTTAATGTTAGAAATAGAAGTTTTTCTTCTGGAATGATTGATCTTAGGTTGCCTGATTTATACCTCAGCAGATGTTACTCTTTGCTGGTTTGATCTTTTGTTTTGCTTCAAGCTAATTCTTAAATTTTGTCTATTGGATGCCTAGTTTTGAAATGATTATGTTTAGTTACAAAATGCACTCTAGTAATGGGGTTTAAGAAGCAGTGGTGTGTTTTGTTAATTTCCATGAATGAGTAACTGGATTTTTAATCATATTCACCATATATATTGAAAATACCTTGTTTTGTGTGAGATGAAAATCAAATTGTAAACCTGGTTAATTACCTATTCTAGTGTCTTAAGTGTTTCACCTTGAATCTAATAACTGAAATCCCAAAACAGATAACAAGTGGAGAGGCATAGGTTTTCTGTGCGCATCATTCATCACTGTCTTAAGTGTTATCACCAGCTTCTTTTCCTTAGCATGGTAAATCATGCATATATAATATGATATGCATATAAGGCACACGTTAGAAATTTCATGTACTTATTGCTGGTTTAGGTTATTGATGACTGCATTGTTTCTGCTGATCTCATCTGCTTCAGTTCAGATATTTGTTCTTGAAGTAGTTCATTCAGTGAGTTCAAATGAGCATTAGACGTCAGATTTTGTAAGGGGATAGGTACTTACCTGGAGGATTCTAAACTGTATCGTAATAGAGTATCATATTTCATGACCATGATTGAATGTAGAGGCAGATTCAACCATATCGTGTGATGTACCATATAATATTTTGATGGGTTGGGCTATCTTTTTCATCTTCCTTTTGTTGCATCTCCAATTAGACAATTAAGCTATACTGATTGTTTGATAGGTAAACTAAAAGAAAAGAAAAAAATATTGTGGTAAATACATTTATTTGTAAGCTTATAGGTAACTCTAGAGATAATAGCATTGTGAGAAAAAGTGTTCTCGATTACTTTGTTTAGTCCCTGATGTGCAAGTGAGTTTACTATAGTTGAACATGATAATGCAATCATAACAACCTGACTTTGTGTTTGCTTGCTTTTGCAGGAGTGAGATCAAGATCAAGTTGAAAGATAATTCAGTGATATATTAATTTTCAAGGTTTGGAAGTGTAGCAATCAGGTAAAATCATAGATGTGTACATAGTGAATTTGACAAGATATTTCCATCTTGATGATCGTGGAGAACATTGATGTCGTTACCTCAGTTTGTTTGCATTTTGCATTACGTGTTTCTCATTGTTCAGTCACTAAGCTATTACATTTCACAATTTAAGAGTTTGTGGTGGTTTATAAGATATAGAGACGCGTTTCTGAATCATGGTGGATTCAGTGGGTTTGTTGACTTGAAACTAAAGATTGACTAGAGCACATGTTGGTTCCTCTCGTTAGAGAGAACAGCTCTGAGGCTAGTCGATTTCTTTTTTGCATTTTGTAGTCAAGAACTTGGTTCATGTTGATGGTATCACTATGATGGTGTTTGTGTCATGCATGCTCTTGAAATCATTTTGTATCCCGTTTTGCTTCACAAGCATATCAATGGGGGGGGGAAGAAAAGGGCTTACACGCTAGAACCTGGAATTGAAACTTTGCTAACAACTCACTAACCAGAACTCATTTAAATCATCTTTATATAATAGATTAGCTAGCATCTACTGGTGTCATGTATTGCTGCTACCTTGTTTTATTTTGATTTGTCATCTGAACTGGACTCATACATGATTGACTTCTTCTTATTATAGTTTCTTCATTGATGTAATTTTTTTGCCCTAGATCCATGAAGCTAAACCATTTCATAAGCCTTTGCTCTAATTTGTTCCTTTGAAATAACATATTCAAAAGGGTAGCTAAACTAGTATCTTAAAATATGTTCTTGTGTGAACTACTTTTTGCATATCAATCATGTTGGATTTATCGTCTGCTTTTACCTAAAACAACAGACGTGTCTGACTCTTAGGTCTTAGCGTAAAGATGATACGGCAAAATCTTTCATGAGAGTACTTCGTCAGCGATCCAATTCTCAGAGACTCAGAAGCCTCAAAAGGTATGATCCTGTGTCCAGTCTTCTCATATTCACGAGCAAAAGTTGCAAGTTTATTATGATCATATATACTCATAGTACTTGATGTTAATGTTTTAAACAGAGGTGTTCTCGCTACAAACAAGTCTAATACCTTGGTAACAAACATATTGTAAACAAAGGTTTTTTATGGTTGTATAAGGTTCGGCGAAAAGCTGCCAGAGGATTATAACTTTCCTAATAAGGATGCGTTAACAGATATTCTCTTATTTGGATTAATACAAGACAATTGGGTAATGGAAAAAATAAGATTGGCGCTAGCTACTTTATTCAAAGAGACTAAATCATTTGTTTTTGTTTCTGCTGCAAATTGTTCAATAAGAGTGATAATAGTCAATTGGCATCTATGAGGTTTTTATCAATTAGAGAAATGTTTTGAAAAAAGCTTAAAAACATCATCCCCACACAATTTCTATCTCATTTTTTCCATTTTTTATCTTTCTCTCTCCATTTTTTCTCATTTTACAAACTAAGAAAGAAAGACGAAGGAACACATCAACATGGTTGGAAACATAGCTGATGCCCACTTTAGGATTATGAGATGAGCCCATGTGGGAGACGAATCATCGACGAGGCCTATGGGAATACTGTCTGATCCAGACAATGTTTTCACCATTTGAAATTGATGATGACAAAGCTATAGATCAGAGTCAGTTTATTGCAGAGAATAGAGATTGTTTTCAAGAGATTTGTTAGGAGCACTGTATTCTCCAATGGAAATGGAAGATTCATGGAGCTACACTAAGAGTAATGTCTAAATCAAATATAAGTGTAGTGCCTTAAATATTATTGTAGAATTTGAAAGGGTAAAATCATAATTTTGACTCAAAAATAGTTGGTTGCAAACAGTTACAGCGATACCGTGAGAAATGCACCACCGACAACTGGTCCGGATCCATTAAAAAACGCCGTCGTTTACGGTTTGGCCCATTCACACTTGCTAGCTCTTGTTTCTGTTTCTTCTTCTTCCACGCTAATCGCCATTGTTGCTACTACTCTTCCACTCTGTTTGGTTCGATCGAGCTTTTTTTTTTTTGTGTTCTACGCAGCAATAATGGCGCGTCGTTCAGGAGACTGCATGAAATGTCTGGTGATCTTCGCGGTAGTATCTGCTTTAGTAGTGTGTGGACCTGCTCTGTATTGGAAATTCAACAAGGGTTTCGTTGGATCTACTCGTAAGAACTCTGTTTGTCCTCCTTGTTCATGTGATTGCCCACCTCCTGTCTCTCTCCTCGAGATTGCTCCTGGTATAACCACCATCTCCTCTATCTCTCTCTCTTTCTCGGTTTTGACTGGATCTAGATGTTCCGTTGGATTCATGATGGCAAGTTTGTGTTCACAGTTTTTTCTTCTGAAAGTTAGTTCCTTTTAGAGTAAAGATCAGAACTTTGAGGTGCCCTTGATCTAGATGTTCCATAGGATTCGTGTTGCAAGTTTTTGTCAATAAAGTTAATTCCTTTTAGAGTAAAGACCAGAACTTTGAGGTGCCCTTGATCTAGATGTTCTCTTGGATTCGTGTTGGCAAGGTTTTGTTCATAGCTTCTTGTGAAAAGTTAGTGTTCCTTTTTAGAGTAAGGATCAGAACTTTGAGGTGTCCTGGATCTGGTTTCATTATTGGATCTTTGAATCAAAGCTGTCTCTTTTGGGTTTTAATCATGTTGTTGTTGTCTAAGCATTAAATAACGAATGTCAGTTTGTAGATTGTTTAACAAGTTTGTTTTTTTTTTGCAGGGCTTGCAAATCTCTCTGTTACAGGTTAGATCTCCATCTCGATCGTGAGCTTGATTTTGTTTTTAGCTGCTATGCTGTTTGATAGTTATTGAGGAACCTTCATATCTGTATAGGGAAGTAACTGAACAATCTGATACGGTTCTCTTAATATCGTATTGTTGTTCCACATTCTTATCAGTTTGATGTTTTCTGAGTCTAAGCGTTATTTTGAGAACTGATTTTGATGAATTAATAGCCCTTAGTTATGCCATTTGACTAGTCACTTTGTTGGTGTTACTCTGATAGCTATCTATGATCAGACTCGGACACAATACCATTCCCTTTCTGTATCTTGTTGCATGACGTTTTTATGATATCTAACATATAGTTATAGCTCTTGTATTCTCTTGTGAAGACGTTCCTTCTCTGACTTGTGTTGTGAACAAGCATAGCAGAACAGGCTAGTCACTTTGTCATTGTTTCTCTGATTGCAGAACATGACATTTTCTGATATCTATCATATAGTTATAGCTCTTGTATTTGCTTGTGAAGACGCTACGTTCCTTCTCTGACTTGTGTTGTGGACAGATTGTGGAGGTGATGATCCAGAGCTCAAACAGGAAATGGAGAAGCAGTTTGTGGACCTTCTGACTGAGGAGCTGAAGCTGCAAGAAGCAGTTGCAGATGAGCATAGCCATCATATGAATGTCACCCTCGCAGAAGCTAAAAGAGTTGCATCTCAGTACCAAAAGGAAGCTGAGAAATGCAATGCCGCCACTGAGATTTGTGAATCAGCTAGAGAGAGAGCTGAGGCTTTGTTGATCAAGGAGAGGAAGATCACTGCTTTATGGGAGAAGAGAGCTCGGCAATCAGGGTGGGAAGGTGAGTAAACTGATTGTACTTCTCATGTCTGAGAAACCGAACTTTCACAACTTTGCTCAAGAAAAGGAAACTGTTGAATGTCAAGGAAAAAAATCCTATCTTCAACGTTTCCTCCATATATGTAGTCTTTTGTTTTGCCTCTGGATCAGAATGTAGCTAAAGACAGGCTTGGCCTTGTATTGACTTTCTTTATATATATAATTATCATTGTCCATTTCACTGCCACTAAGCTACACTTCTCTCGTTAGTTAAGAAGTTGGTTCTGTGTTTTATGTTTCATGAACTAAAGATTATGGGAGGTTTTTGTGAAAGTGACTCATGTGCTGTACTTATTATTTGTCTCGCCTAGGAACAGTGGATAGCTTGAGGAACATGCTGATTACATCTTTTATCTGTTAGCTCCTACCACAAGTAATGATATTTGTCAATACCCCAAACTTAGTGCTACAATACATGAGTTTACAGGAGATTGAACATTGAACAGAGCTACATCCTACAGTACATACATCCCTAGATGGTCTTTCTTCCGCTATTGTCTGTGAGCCGGTGTTTAGCATTGTTTATCACACTGAGGAAATGACTGTGCACAAGGTTTTGAGTCTGAATAGATCCCATTGAGCACTTTCTGAGTGTTCTGAATTGAAAGCACATGCGAATGCAAAGGAAGGAATCTACCAATTGTCTTCTGATTCAGCTACTAGCCTCCAGAAATCCATCCTACCTTTTCCGAAATCTCAAGCACCGGTTATGTTTAGTTTCAGTGATACTAGGCTCGTTGGCTATTTGTTTGGATGGTGGATTGGTTAGAGAGAGTTTCTCCATTGCGTTTACGAACTTGCGCAGGTGCTGAATGTACTCAGGATATGTCTCGAGGTTGCAGTGCCCTCCTCCTTTCACCCATAACGGATCATACTTCTCCTTAGCCAGCTCCCACAACCGCTTCCCATGAGACAAATCCACAATCTCATCACTTGTGCCCTGCAGGTCAATCACAAAACCAATCAAGATAATGAAGTGAAGACAGACTCTTGACACTTGATAGAGCTTACATACATGAATGACAAGAACTTGAGAGTTGACATGGCGTATCTTGTCTATGTTCTGCAGTAAAGACATTCAGAACAAACACATTAAAACGAACCACATAGCATGAGGAAACCTCTTTGTGTGTGTATGTTTACTTACTTTGTAAATATCGAACCAGAGTGTCATTTTGACAGGATACAGGACTCTAATGCCAGAGAGAATGGCGCTGTGAAGAACAACACCTCTCAGCCTCTTCAACCTTGAAGCCATATGCAACGTTGGCCCGCTTCCTACAGACTGTCCGTACAGAATCACCTCCTCTTGCTTGATACCATAATCGCTTCTCAAGCAATTGTACACTGCCTCTATGTCATGATATGTGTTGAACTCAGACGGCTATATCACCAAAGAACCAAAAAATCAACAAACATTATGAAAATCACATTAAATTGTAAAAACCTAAATGATTTCTCTATGTTTTTATACCTTTCCTGTTGAAGCTCCATAGCCTGAATAGTCATAACTGTTTCAAGAAAATGTTAATGCAAGAATCTAACAACAACATTAGAAGGTTTTAGATTTATAATGTGTATTATTATATACCTCATGATGTTGACACGGAGATGAGAACGTAGCTCGATGAAGAGCTCAACCATTTGGCCAAGATCAGCTGCATTGCCATGGGAATAGAGAAGCGTGAATCTAGCAAAAGGGTGTCTCCAGAACATGGCCACAACTTTATTACCAGACTTTGTGGTGAGCTGATGGACTTCCATGTTCATTTCAGGCGAGACTCCTGATAAGACCAGCTTCCCGGTCTCTTCATCACTCGTTATGCCGTATGTCGCCGGCTCAGGCGGGAAGAAGGCTAACTTGGCCGCCACATTTGATGTTACATTACCCATCTAACCAAACAAAACCTCTCAAGAAAGTTAAAAATAAAGATAAGTTTCAATGAAGAGAAGGAGAAGAAGACCCAAAACCTCCTTCTCTCTCTCTTGCTGTCTAAGAAAAGAATGAAAAAAATGTTTTTTGTTATTTGTTTTGGTGGGATGGTGTTAACTTGTTGAGAGGTAAGAAAAGGTGGTGGAGGAGACAAGGATAGGATCCGATCTTGCCGGAGGAAAGAAGATGATGAGCTGTGTTCTCTTATATCAAAAACCAACTTCTTCTTCTATATACCCTCTTCATAGTTATCTATGCATTTAATATTTAATACTTGGAATTTAACAAGTTGGACTATGTGAAATCCAAAATATTTATAACACAATATTTAACCATTGTGCATGGTTTGATATTTCTGATGGTGTAATGATACTTTTTCTAGTCAATTTTTATTTATTTGTCCAACTTAAAGATTGTGCAAGCCTTTTAAAGTTAACATGAGAGAATAGGATTTGGTCAAAGGCTGCAAGTGGTGGTCTTCAATGGAACTGCTGTCAGATAAGTCAGACATTCCTCTCTATTTTTTTTCTTCTTTTGTCATGTTTTCACTTTACAATTTCTTGTCACAGTTTTTATTTTAAGTGCAATAAAAAACAAAAGGAGACATTTTCTGTTTAGACAAGTCTGGTTTTAATTTCTGACACTATTCTGTGTGTTTTTTGGACTTTGTCTGCTTCAGATTTTGACCATAAACTTATTAGCAAATGGTGTATACTAATGATAGAATTAGATTGTACAAAATGATGATTATTATAGGTTGTAACTTGTAATTGGCCCTTGAAATCCGCCATATTAAATGGGGGACAATTACAAGTGTATATAAATAGATATCTTTTGCAGACTTGCAGACCGTTCGTAATAGATACTTTTATTCTGCAAAGCAAGCTAACTGATCCATCTGCTTAAGAGGTCTAGTAAAGTGGTGGTGAATATGCTAAACCTAGTAACAAAATGCTAGCTAGTATAGTAGTATGTTTTATCATTAGCTTTTGCATATCTTTGATGATCTATGTAACATAATCTATGTGTACTTGGCTTGGTTTAAAAAGGTGTAAATCTGTTGTTTGGTTGGTACCAGTAACACCATGTTCAAACCAAGTCATGTCCACCACTATAACATTATGTAACTTACCATAACGAAGATTCCAAGTATGCATAAACCCAAAACCCAAAACCCAAAACCCAAAACCCAAAACTCAAAACCCAAAACCCAAAACCCAAAACCCAAAACCCAAAACCCAAAGGGCTTCTTTGGAAGTTTTGTTTATTGTGTACATGACAAAGTACGTTGAGACGAGAGCACCCATTAATAAAAATCAAGATTTATGACAAAATAGCTATGTTTATCTTATGTGACTATATGAAAGTCAACAAAGCTGAAGAATGGTTTGTTGAGAGTAGCAATAGAACTCAAGTGGATGGTTCTTCTAATGGTGGATACTACTTAATGACATATCATCTCCTGAAAAATGTTGGAAACTCTTGGAGACAATCTTTAAATGCAGAAAGCGCTAATGAGCAAAGAAGAAGAAGAAGAAACAAAATGCAAAAAGAGGATATAAAAGGAGAATAGAAGACACCCATAACAAAAGCGACAATAACAACGGGAACGAGGCAGATAAAAATGTCTCAACTCCCACCATAAATCATCATCAGTTCCTTCACCATTTCTAGCTTCTGACTACGTCTCATATCAAGCGTCTAAGCAGCAAGTGGTACAGTCTTTACATATCTGTAAGCAAAGACACGGACCAAATAATCAAACTGGGGACTAACACAATGTAAATGGAGAAATAATCTGGGGAACTTAAAAAGTAGTAAATGATGAAATCACCTGTCTAAGAAGGGCATGAGTACATAATCATGGGCTACGGTATGAGGATCAATACCGCTGAAATTTTTGCCTGCAAAGAGTTACAATGTCAATCAGCATTGGTCAGTCTTAACATCAAACTCAACAACAGATGTATCAAGACACATATGTTACATAGCTAAATCATCTCATAACTCCTAAAACCATATCCCTCACCGTTGTAACCAACCCTCTCTGAGGACCAGTTTGTTCATAAAGCTGTGATTGGTCGTCACTTCCCTCAAAACCAGCAGAGTCTCGGCTCCAGACTAAACTAAACCACCATCTGAATCCACAATCCAATCCTCCCATTTATTGCTCACATCACCATCATCATTATCCCCAATCTCCTCCTGACCTTCCCGTAGCTCCACAACCACAATGGCCTCAGCTCGTCTCTTCCAAGTCTTCAACTTCTCTTCATCAGACATCTCATCATCCTTTGCAAGCTCAGATGTCTCATCAACAATGCCAATCCCCATCTTCATCAAAGAAAAACCTCTGCCACCAGCTTCTTCTCCACTTACTACCAGTGTGACTATCCTTCTTCTCTGCACTGGGAACAAAACTCCAAATCCTCTTTCTTCTCTTCCCCAGCAGGAAGAGAGTTTTAGCTAATGAATGATAAGCAGTGGATAAGACTAATGACGAGCTCATCAAGGGCATGAATCAAACCCAATATTGTTTGGACAGTAACTTAAGGCAGCAAAACAGAATCTTCAACGAAAGAACCCAGACAAACCAGCATATTTCTTTGTAAAAGCTACACCTTTACAGTCCCCACGGAACTCAGTGAAGAAGAAGAAGCTCTGAACAGATAAAGAATTTTAGCCCAGACGTTACCTAGAGAGGAAAGCAGACCACCAATTGCGAGAGGAAGAAGATGATGATGGACCAAATAATAAATAAAGCCACTCTCTTTTTATTGTTATCTTTTTAATTGGCTAAAGGTTTTTCAAAAAGAAAAAAAAAACAGTTCAACTAATATCCAACTTCTTCTAAACATCAGTGTCATGGAGTCATTGCATCGAGTAGAAACACTACTCTCTGGTCTCGATCACCACCCTCGTACTAACACCAACACAACTAGAGTTTCCAGATCTGTCAAGATCTTAAACACAGCCAATCATGTAAACCTAAGAAAGTAAAGTTTCCATCTTTTCAACTCACTTTCTTTTATTTTCTCTGAAGCATTTTCACGAACACCTTCTGTGCAATCACCATTAACCCTTTTGCAGGTGCCAATGTTTCGATCTCTACGACCAATTGGTTCCATACAAGAAAGCTTGGACATGGCAGAAAAGCCTTGTCGAGGAGAAGAAGTCATTGATTGATAGAAACAAAGACTGTCCAGACACTGTGATTTTATTACAACACTCTCCTGTTTACACAATGGGAACTGGCAGCTCAGATGATTACCTCAACTTCAACATAAAGGATGCTCCTTTCGATGTGTATCGAACTGAACGTGGTGGTGAAGTCACTTACCATGGCCCTGGTCAGGTAACTAATACACTTAACTTTGTTTTCTTTATGAGTTCTTGAAGCTAAAGCAGATTGTGATTGTTTTGAACAATGTAGCTAGTTATGTATCCTATAATCAATCTTCGAAATCACGAGATGGATCTTCATTGGTACCTCAGGACACTTGAAGAGGTTGTCATCCGTGTTCTTTCCTCAGCTTTCTCCATCAAAGCTTCACGTCTTGATGGCTTAACTGGTGTTTGGGTTGGTATGTCTCAAATCTCTACATTGTTCTTTAGATTTGTGTAGTGTAGTTTGATCTCTTTAGAATGTTTTTATTACTGAGCTAGAGTAATTTTTTTTAGATTGATCTCTTTTGTTTGCAAATGTTGTATAGGCAACCAAAAGGTGGCCGCCATAGGTATCCGTGTGTCGAAGTGGATAACGTTTCATGGTCTGGCTCTTAATGTCACAACAGATCTAACACCATTCAACTCGATAGTTCCATGTGGGATTAGAGACAGACAAGTTGGAAGCATAAAGGGCTTGCTTGAAGATGGAGAACACAGCAAGGTCGGTAATTTGAGGTTGATAGATATAGCTCATGAGTCTTTACTGAAGGAGTTCTCTGAAGTTTTCCAGCTTCAAATCGAGAAGCAAACAGTTGCAGATCTTAAGGTTCTGAAGGCTGAGCCTTTCAAATGTTTAGAGTGACAAGATCTTTGTAATCTCTGTATCATTATTGTAATCTCTTTGAAGACAAATTTTTTATCCACATAAAAGGTTTATTGCCTGTTTGTGACATTGTCTGCTTTTTGTAGATTGTGTGAGATTGTCTCTCTACTTATCTTTTCCACTGTAAGGGGTTTGTGAGATGGGTTGAAGAGAAGAGTGTTTGAATGGAGGATGCATGGAACCCAAGGCAAGGAAACTACTCGAAAAGTGTGTGATAAAATGACTGATAGTAATTCAGATACATGGAAGATGACAGTAGTTTAGAAAAGAGTCAGTTCAAAAGAACTATTAGCCAGAAATTTTGGAAGAAGGGTCTCTTTGATCAAATAGTTACTCGCACTTGATTCCATCCTTAGATTCTTTAAGAAGAGACATGAACATGGGTTTGTGTCCTAATTTTCCAGGAAGCATTCTTGCGTGTTGCGGTAAGGTATTTTCTGAATTGAAGGCCAAGCCTATGCGTCAAAGAGAGAAAGGTAGCAACTAGAGTAGTCCAGTAATAGCTGATATTTCTTTTATGCTTACCAGACTTTATGCAGTTTGCAATTTGCTGATGGAGACCAAAGTGCAGTGTATGACGATCATCAATCAACCGTCCCTTTGTGGCCCATCTAAGTTGTAGTAGAAGTTCTCAGACTAAAGCACACGATTATGCTTTAGTGCCTTGAGCAATGATGGTTAGTATCTAATTGTAGAACTAAGATTATATGACATAGTTAATGTTTCTAACCTAAGAAGATTTGCAGGCCATCTTACCTTTTTCTTGACACGTTCCATTTCGATGTTGTTATGCTTGGATCACAGGAATACATAGCTCAGGTTTCAAGAAAAGCTTTCACTTGAAGTATCTTCTTAACTAACGCTCACAGGACTTGGAATAAATGTTTCCATCAAAAGGTGTCAGTCTACATTAATGCTTTTACCGATTCTCTGGCTAACACATGGAAGAAAACTGAAACTGTAATGCACAATATCTTCCGAATCTGTGGTGGTTCTTCCAAGTGTCTCAACTTTGAAAAAAACGGTCATTTGACTTGTAACAACCGTAGGTTCTTCCCCTCCTTATTTTTTACTTTCTTTCTGCAGTGTTTCTCTTTTAAAGAAACGTATGGTTTGACAAAGTGAATTGTCTTTTTCTTTGTCAGTCGATACCTCGGATAGAATTCTCGAGGACTCTACTATCCTGGCACAACAGCAGTTTCTTCAATGCCACGTGTGGTTGACAAACATGGCGTGCCTCTCCATTTCATCTCCACCTGCGATAAACTTTCGGTTTCTCCAGACTATATACTTGTGCATGAAACTGGTAAAACACTAACATAGAAGATCTCTTTCTGTTATGGTCATGATGCCACCCTCAACTACTAAATCTCCTCTTCTTGTCTCGTCACTTGAAGAAGCTCATGAAGATCAAAGATTCAAATGCTATAGGGGTGTTCGAAAGAGGTCCTGGGGCAAGTGGGTGTCTGAAATAAGAGTTCCAAGGACTGGAAGAAGAATATGGCTAGGTTCATATGATGCTCCAGAGAAGGCAGCTCGAGCCTATGACGCTGCTTTGTTTTGCATCAGGGGTGATAAAGGAGTTTTCAATTTTCCCAATGATAAGAAGCCTCAGCTTCCGGAAGGTTCTGTCCGGCCTCTGTCCAAGCATGATATTCAGGCAATAGCAACAGACTATGCTTTATCAGTTGCGTCTTTACCTTCTTCCCCTACCACCACAGTCCCTGAAACAGATCAGGTTCCATCTAATGTTCCTGCTTCCTCTGATGCATCTGTTTCAACTGAGATTATAGAGATGGATAATGAGCATTATCTCCCAGTCAACGCAACGGCAGAATCAATATACTCAGTAGAAGACTTAGAGCTGGACAGTTTCCTCATGATGGACATTGACTGGATAAACAATCTAGAGTAATGCTTGCAGTCACTTTTAGGCGCTAATATGGTTTAACTACTAGTTACTTGTGTCCATTTGGATGCTTATTTGTGACAGAATATACTTGCATCATTGTATTTGTTGAACTTTTTTTATTTAGCCTGGAGATTGTTGTTCTTGTTTTGCATGTGTGTGGTTCTTTGTTTCTTTACTGGACTTCATGAGATGTTAAGTATAAATGAAATGATTATGAGTTGGTGTTAAACTTAAAACTTTTTTTGTTGTATGTGTGAGTCAATTGTTTTCAGTATCTCGTTTAAAACATGTTTTTACTCTACTTTTCATAAACTTGTCCATCTACAAACCTCTTTGTAAACCGTCCAATATCATGCCGTGACTCAAGTTTTTCTATCTGCGTTGTTAGAAACAAACCAATGCCCATTTTTATAGTAATTAGTATTTGCAACACAACCAATGTCGTTGATAAGAGAACTGATCCCAGAATCCTCTCATCAACAACAAAGAAAGCATGAAGAATGTAAGACATCTAATATTGAAAGATACAACTAAATGAAGTTCAAGCTTTATAATAATAAGCACCCATGGCCTAATGGATAAGGCGCTTGACTTCTAATCAAGCGATTGTGGGTTCGAGTCCCACTGGGTGTGTCTACTTTAGACAAAAGTTCAATTTTTTTTTTTAACTATTTACTTTTTTGTTTTTAACTTTTATATAAAGCGAATTGATGATCCATAAGTAAATTTTGCTTTAAAATTTCCGGACCAAATCAAAAACGGTAATGATAAAAAGAAATTTGTGAAACTATTTATTTTTTGAAAGAAGCCCAATAAATTTGGAAGATGATGGGCTAGCCCTGGGCCCAATCCTCAAGATTCTCTGACACAGAAGCACGTGCGTTGACGTCGACGTGGCTTGACCGGTGGATCTCCCTCCTTCCCTCGAACTCGAAGGCGAAGAAGACAGAAGATGAAGCAGATGATCCTTGGAGATATTCAAATCGTCCGTCTCTAAATAGAATCTCAGATCAATAGAATCACGCAAGCAGGTGAGTGAAAAAGTTATTTTAAGTATCATATCCTGATCCCATAATCGATTTTTTTGTTGGAAGGTGATGGCTCAGGAGCAGGTAGGAGCGGTGGCTGAGACACGTGATCAGAATGATTCCGCAACCGAAACCGCAAACGCCGATAGCGTGAAGAAGAAGAAGAGAAATGGATTCTTCTCGCGTATTTGGAACGCTATGTTTAGAGACAAAGGAGACGATTTCGAGAAGAGGCTTGAATACATCTCCAAGGAAGAAGCAGCTGTTTTATCCAGGATCAAACGTAGATCGATTACATGGAGGAAACTCACTAGAAACCTCATCCTCTCCTCCCTCATCTTTGAGGTCAGGAGTATGGATTTTTGAATTAGAATTTTTTAATGTTTTGAGTTAGTGTGTGGTGACAAGTATGCTCATTTAGCTTGGTGAATGAAAAGATGAAACATTTATGTATAGACCATTTGCATATTCATCATTTCAACTATGTCATGTGAATAGGTTGCTAAATATGCTTCCTTTTCAGATACTTGCAGTGGGTTATGCGATCATGGCAACCAGAACTAAAGATTTGGATTGGAAGATGAGGTGTTTCCGGATCCTACCTATGTTTCTATTACCTGCTCTCTCTGCTCTTGCTTACTCCTCCATCGTCAGCTTCTCAAAGATGTGTGAGTCTTGTGTTTCACATGCTCTTGTACGTTGCTATTTTCTAGTATGTTTCTAATGTAAAACTGGTTGTATAGTTGACCGCAGAGATCAAAGGACCTTGGAAAAGCTTCGAGCGGAAAGGTTGGATAAAATCAATGAGCTTAAAGAAAGGACTAATTTTTACATCACCCAGCAACTTATTGAGGTAAGGTAGTAGACTTGAACGAAGAGCATTTTATGAGTGTGGCTAGCATCTTGGGTTCTATTAGGATTCTTCTGTTTCATCACTGCCCTTCTTCCCGATTTTTTTTGTTTGCCATTTCTTTATTTTCTCGCTCGTATTGCTTTGATCAAGTACTGATACTTTCAGTGCTTATCAGTAATAGTTTGTTTGCTGTATTTGGATAATGGCGAATATGAATAGACAGGGTGAGAGTTTGATTCATTGTATTTATTGCAATGGCAACCATTCACTTAAATATAACAAAAGAAAGGCATACACTAGCTGTTTTGAAAGTACTTGTACGTGTGGCATATCTGTGCAATATGTTCAAAATAATGGATAGCAAAGCATATGGATGCTTTTCACTGTGGCTTGAGGTCTTTGATAGCTTACTACTTACAGCTGGTGATAACATGTGCCATTTTGATGCAGAGATATGACCCTGATCCAGCGGCTAAAGCAGCAGCTGCAACTGTCCTGGCATCCAAATTGGGTGCTGACTCAGGCTTAAAAGTAGTTTTAGGAGATGATCCACAAGTCGACCAGGCTTGGGGAAAGAGCAATGACATGGAGGTCAACCAATCACGAGGGCTGAGGAACCGAAGACATCCACATACTAGACCCCACGGTTCTTCAAGCACCTCAACACAGCATTCTGATGATGAGTCTCGCCATTCTGGGACTAGCGAGAGATTACTAGGCACCGCGGAGCAAAACCAGCAGATGGATCTCACTCATTACAGTCCTCAGGGATATGCGGCACCCGATGGCAGTTGGATCTCACGCATCGCGGCTCTCCTTGTGGGCGAGGATCCCACACAATCGTTTGCAATTATTTGTGAAAACTGTCATATGCATAACGGTAAATGAATCTCTAAGCATCTTCCTTTACCTGAATCAGCTACAATATGATGCCTTCTTCTAACATGGTTTTGTAATGTTTTTTCATAAATGCTCAGGACTTGCAAGGAAAGAGGACTTCGCATACATTACGTATTATTGCCCTCACTGTAACGCCCTGAACAAACCAAAACATTCAGAGGAGAATCCACTTCTTCCTCCTGTTCCCGCTCTACTGGTCACAGACTCTCCCTCGTTGATTGAAACCAGTGAAGTGGTTAATAGCAGCAGCTCGTCTAGTGAACGTGGGAATAGCCCCATTCCAGAAATAAAGGAGGAAACTGTGACTACTGAGACCGGAACACCTAGCTGAGTAAGATCCAGGTACCTGAAGAACAAGGCTTTAGTGTGTTTGTGTTGCAGAGGGAGGGAGAGATTGTGTGCGTGTGTTTGTGGATGCGAGTATTTGTTCAGGTAAATTTTTTTACTATTCTTTACAGTTTTGATTCTGGTGTGTTTTTTCATATATAGGCTTTGGTGGGTAAATATTAAGATTCCGATGTCGTGAAGAATAATTGTTATACGTTTTGGGGATTTGAATCTTTTAATTTGTTTTACCATTACGGATTGTCTCTGTATTTTGTCAATGTATTCACTCTTGAAATTGGATCATATTTGATATTAATACAATGAGCTACAGTTTCTTAGTTTTGTAAATTTTCTTCAAAATTGAATCTTAAATTATTAGTTGTGTTCACTTGTTTTTCTTTTTTTTTGTATTTTGCTAGTGCATGACATATACGTAACTTTTGCAAGAAGCTGCATATCCAAGAATATTTGTTTTTTTCTAAATTACGTAACAAAACCACTTCAAACTTCAAAGTAAAAAAAAAAAAAAAACTTTCCAGCACCATATTTTTAAAAACAGAAAAAGGAAGCTTAACGCCAAATTAGTGAGACATGTTAGATAAAAAGAGAAAGCAATAATAAAACTGCAAAATGGAGACCATTAGTCCAAGGAACTTTATTCTGTCTCCACTGACAAATTATGTCTTCTTTAGGAAGGAAGATCAAATTTTCTTTTAGAGAAACTTCTTGCCTAGTTGATAAAAATTACTCCCACTTCTCCATTCTCTTCAAGCCTATTACCTTTGCTGATCATTTATTCTGCAGATCTCCCTGCTTTGCTAGTTTTGTATTTATGTGTTTGAGGTTATGTATTTGTAATTTATGGTGTTTCTACTTGTAAACTAATTGTGATGTCATCAATGACATCAAACGTATTTGCTCAAGTAGAGATTTTATGCTATGAATTGGTAACATCTAAAGCCAATTTTGATTCTGGTCTGTTTCGATACAGCAAAGCAATAGGTTTTGGTTCGTAAAAATTGTGATGCTAATGTTTTAAACGATGATTGTTTTACGTTTTTGCGTATCTTTTTATTTCGCTTTCCCATTGTCTCTGACTTTGTATGAACTTGGATCATTATTTTATCTTAATAGTTAATTTACTATGAGCTGCAGTTCCTTAAGCTTTTGTATATTATATTTCCAAATTTAAATTATTACATGTGCTAAATGTATTTTTTTTTTTTTAGTTTGCTAGTTCAACACTTTTGCAAGAAAGGAATTGCATGTGCAAGTGTAATTTTTCTTTGTTATCGTCAAAAAAAGAGTGATGATCACCACTTTAAAGTTATAAACTTTCCGCCATATTTAAACCAAAAGAAACGCTTTCCCTCATATTATTGATCCGAGCAAGAATAAACAATGATATGCAGCAATAAAATATTCAAAACACCCTTAGTGGGAGGAAGATTATCCTCTCTGCTCCCCTACTTACCAAGAGGACGTCTACTAAAATGGTAAAGGAACAAACTTTTTTTCTTGATTTTGAGTAGAGAAACATGAGCTCTCTCCTGTTCATCATAAGCCAGCTACTTTTGCTGATCCTTTATACTCCAGATCTCGCTGCTTTGAATGCGGAGGAATCAAGATCCCATTCCCTTTCGGAATCGAAAAAGATTGCTTTCTCGACAAGTATTACCAAATTGAATGTCGCAACAAGAGTGTCCCTTTCCTTTTATCAACTAAGCATGAAGTTGTGAGTATCACTCTCCCGGGTCAAGAAAATCCTTTACATGATTTCACTAAAATATACGGGTTAGTCCGTGTCAAAACACAGATAACATCCACAGGATGTTCCACCAACGGAAACAAACCTGCTTCAGGAGGAGGTTTGGTACTCAACTTGACCGGTACACCTTTCTTCAGCGACGAACTAAACAGTCTCACCGCGGTTGGTTGCAACAGCAAAGTTTTGTTGACGCATATAAAGCCCAATATAGCACTGTGTGAGTTGAACTGCAACACAACTAGAGACTCTCTTACCATCATTAACACTCCCTTCTTCAACTTAACACAGTGCTCCGCCGACCAGAGTGTCTGTGCAGAAGCAAAACAAGAAGCAGTCTGCGATGGTAACAGATGTTGTCAGGTTGGTCTACCTAACGTTCCTCAACAACTTATTGGCATCAGTATAGAAGGGAACTCGACAAGCTGTATAGTCGCCTTCTTAACTGATGAAGTCTACAGCTTGTCGAATGCAACCAGACCAGAAGAGTTGTTATCTAAAGGATATGCTACGGTTACTCTAGGATGGGTGATCCAGACGACGAATCAAACGTTCCTTAGCTCTTTGCTTTGCAAAATCATAAAAGATAATATCACTTACTCTGCTGCACCTGTGACAAAGTGTTCATGCCTAGAAATGTTCATTTCTGGGATGAGTTATGCGAATTGTGAATGTGACAAAGGTTACAGCGGCAATGTATATGATCCAGAGGGATGTCAAGGTCAGTATGCTCTCCTATTTGGTGTGATGTGCAAGTACTAAGCGAGTTTTAAAATTCATCTCTAGATTATTTATATAAGTATATGATATTTTTCATCTTTTGATTATCACATCATATGATAATCCAGAGATTGATGAATGTAAGACTATGCATGAAGTATGTGGAAAAGGAAGCACTTGTGTGAATACTCTTGGAGGTTATCAATGCGTGGGTGATAAAACTAAAGCAATAGCAATAGGTATGATTTAATCACTGAGTTTCCTCCAGCTTGAGCAGGGCAGTCGCAAAATCGATGAGATAATATTTTGTGTGGGGGTTTGTTTGTAGGGGTGGGTGCAGGTTTTGGTGTCTTAGTCTTAATCATTGGACTATGGGGGTCAAGAAAGTTTCTTATAAAGAGAAGGGTGGCAAAGAGGAAGAAGAAGTTCTTCAAACGTAACGGGGGACTACTCTTGCAACAAGAGCTAAACACAAGAGAAGGCAATGTAGAACCTACAAGAATCTTCAGCTCGAGGGAGCTAGAGAAAGCCACGGAAGACTTCAGTGAAAACAGAGTTCTCGGACATGGAGGTCAAGGCACTGTGTACAAAGGTATGCTCGTAGATGGTAGAATGGTTGCAGTCAAGAAATCCAAAATTATAGACCAAGACAAACTACAAGAGTTCATCAACGAGGTGGTGATTCTCTCTCAGATCAACCACAGACACGTAGTGAAACTCTTGGGGGTGTTGTCTTGAAACAGAAGTTCCTATGTTGGTTTACGAGTTCATCCTCAACGGAAACCTTTTCCAGCATATCCATGAAGAGTCTGAGGATTACACCATGGTATGGGGAATGCGTCTGCGCATTGCTGTGGATGTGGCAGGTGCTCTCTCTTATCTTCACTCTTCTGCAAGTTCTCCAATCTACCACAGAGATATCAAGTCAACAAACATTTTACTAGACGAGAGGTACCGAGCCAAGGTGGCTGATTTTGGAACATCAAGGTCAGTAACCATAGATCAAACTCATTGGACAACAGTTGTTTCGGGTACGGTTGGATATTTGGATCCAGAGTATTACCGGTCCAGTCAATATACAGAAAAGAGTGATGTGTATAGTTTTGGAGTCGTCCTAGCTGAACTTATTACTGGAGAGAAGCCTGTCTTAATGATTCAAAACACTCGAGAAATAATAAGCTTGGCAGAGCATTTCAGAGTCGCCATGAAAGAGAAGAGACTTTTTGATATTATGGATGCTCGGATAAGAGATGATTGCAAAATGGAACAAGTGATGGCAGTGGCAAAACTAGCCATGAAGTGTTTGAGCTCGAAAGGAAAGAACCGTCCGAATATGAGAGAAGTTTATACTGAGTTGGAGAAGATATGTATTTCTCCAGAGGATTCTCAGGTGCAGATTCAGAGTGATGATGAAGAAAAAGAAGACGAGGAGGAAGAAGATATGAAGATAATAATCAGGAACAGTTCTCGGAGTATTGGTGTTACTGCACCTGCATTGGCTCCATCTTCTTCAGACGTTGAACCATTGTTTCCTCATCCCACATGGTGACTCCATCAGATTAAATGAATAGTGAATAAATTTGATGATAACATTTGGGTAATAAGTTTGTAACATAATGTTGTAAGTACGAATTTCCCGCTTAGGTTTGACCGTAACTCAATGAGCTATGCTAGTTCATATAATGTCAAAAGAGATTTGATTCACTTGTATCTTTTGTTCTGACAAAAAATACACCACAATGAAATTACATCACTTCACCATCAGTCCAAGTATCTTCTTAGTATCCTCTGATCCTAAAGGCCGACCCAGTATGAACGGCCATTGGTGTTGTGCATCGGAGATGGAGTAGGCGAAGACACCGTCCATTCATACCAAACCTGAACACGATTATCAGAGGATCAATAATGGTTCTCAATGCTGAGTTAGCTGTGTACAAAACTAGAATCATTGTAGTTCTGACAATTTTTTTTTACCTTAGACGAACCACAACACCTCCAAAAGTGTACTTCTAGTGGAGAATCGGGGTGAACCTCCACAGGTTTCCTCAATGGGAAAAAGATAGGGAACCTGCCAATAGGAACACGATAGTTTTAAGCAAGAGGCTCAATAGGAGAGGGCGTTCAACTGTTTAAATGCCATATTCAACCATTAAGCCATTACCAACTGAACATGTTTGGTGTTGCTGTTGTAGGCTCGATCCCAAGATGAACATCTTTATAGAGGACGGAATCAAAATAGCCAGCGAATCCTGTTTTTGTTCAGTTATGTATGAGCACAAAGCAGATTAGTTTCAGATTATGAAAAATGGAGATAATAATTCCCATTTTAACTGATAAAAGACTATAAAAGCTTGTACCATGCACCAATGCTGAGCCAGCGTCGCTTGGCAAATTGAAACGAAGCTTTTTGTAGCGTTGGTTGTTGGCTTTTGTTGAGAAGTTTGGATGAGTAAATGTGAAAACCTAATTAAGACCAAAACAAAACACCTGAGATGAAAAGATCTACAAGACTTTCATAAATGTATCCAAAGAGAACGCCTTAAGCTACTACTAGCCAATCCTGAAGACAGAGAGACACTTACAGGTTGAGAAGGAGCAAGTCTAGCTACACTGTGCAGTTTAACGACATAAGCAGTTTCAAAGTGCGCAAGATCTTTATGGGCCTTAACCTGCCACAATTAGTGTAAAGACTAAGCTGAACTGAAAATTACTGTGAGAAAGAGTACACAGCAGATGGACCTACGTCATTGTAAAGCTTCGAAGCTGTTACAGGTTGAATGAAACTTGTATACCTACAAAAGTACCGATGATGATACTCGAGTTAGAGAAACAGAAGAACAGATGGAGTGCCCGTCAAGCTTTAAAACTGGACTAGCAGCCATTAGAGCATAGTTTTTTTATGGAAATTCAACTTAGCGAAGAGGTACACATACGAGGATGGTATTGAAATTCCATCTGGTTTCAGAAACCTTTGAGCTCCATCAAGACACTCTGGAGAGAGCTCATTGTCTCCAAAAGAACCCAGCAGTTCACTAACCTGAAGAACAGAGGCAAACGAGAATTAGATTAACTGTATATTGTTGGTATGCCCAATAGCGACCCAAATCTGTACATACTGACCAATATATCAGCTTTTTCAGGAGCAGTCCAAAAACGCATGTCGCATGATATTATCGTAACAATGCCTTCCCAGCCTTCCATCTTAACCAAATTCTGTCAGAAAGGATAAAGATGCTCCCTGAGTTAATAAAACCGCTGCGCACGTCCGAAAGAAACAACATAAAACTTAGCAGTGTTACAACTGACTCGGTTGCTACCAACTCACATGGAGAGTTACAACTGCATTAGGATTTTTTTCGACCGCATAAACTTTCAACTTGCGATCAGTTTCTTCAGCTGCCTATGAAACCAATGAACATAATTGATTAATAAACAGTGATCAGCGTGGAGTTGCTTCATAAGTTTTTACCTGCAAAGATGCCCTGACAAGGGGTCCTCTTCCTGCTCCCACAACCATCAAGACCTACAAATTATAACTTTAGTACTACTGAAGTACTTTATAAGGTACCAAAAACAAAACTTGTAAATGAAAATGCCACATGTAAGCTATGAAAGCAAAACATTGACATGTAACGTACAGTAGTTAACTCAGACGCTTTGTCATCAGGGACCCTATCCACCAAGGCTTTGGCAACTGCTCTTTGATACTAGCAACAAAAAAGATGGACAAAAATTAGGCATGACATAAGAACCACCACGCAAATATTAGTATAATATTGAATTGTATAACAAAATCATCCATGGTCTCCTCCCTTCTGCTACCCGAAGCAGAAACAAAAGAAGGGCCGTCCAGAGAAGAGAGGTTTTAAAATTTAAAATGTGAAGGAAATAAAACAAGTATACGCAACATACTTGGATGTATTTAATAGAATCTCTTTCAAATGTCTCATAGGTTTGGGCTTCAAGGTTATCCATCAGAGGCTGTACATAAAAAACAGTAGAAGCTCTTTACCGTAAGAATGGAACACTTTCATGACAGTGTAAGGTAGTAATGTGAACAAACAGAAATCACTATACTTATGAAGAGAAAATAACCTGCAGGGGTGCCTGCAAAAAGTCCCTGTAGCCAAGCTGTAAAAAAAATAAGATAGGAATTGAGTTTTGTTCTGCCTGCAAGCATCTCTGGTGATAAAAGGAAAAAGAGATAGAGGGGTGAGGTAAAGGATCCAGCAAATGACCTCTATGCGTTCCTGTTCAGGAAGTGGTTCCATTTTCTGGAACAGAAAAGCAACATAATCCAAATATGACCGCAGGGGATGCCTCTGCGTACCTGAGAAACAAAACATTCGGGAACTTGTCAAAAGACAACGCTATATAAACTAATTAGTATATACAAACTAATTAGCGCAAAAGATGGAACGGATATAAACGACGCCAATTATAAACTGAACTAGGATAAAACAAGCCCGGAGGATAACAGCTAAGTGTTAAGGAGAAAAAACTGAAATTTAACCTTCAGCGTTAGAATCAGAAGCCTTAGGAAGATTATGAACAGGCTTTCCAGAAACTACAACCTGCAATTACAAGTTGATGATAATGAGCCTTAGGACGAGACAATATATATTTATGAATCACAAGAGGATTCTTATCACATGATGACAGAATATTCAGAAAAAAAAAACTGATCACAGAAAGAGCAAAAATTATTGGCATTAACATTTAGTGTTCTACGTATCAAAGACTGGGATATATATTACCTGGACAGCATGATCGAAAAATCCTGCGATTAGCTTTTGATGGCGTTTTGACAAGCAAGGATAACCACGAGCATTTGTTAAGAAAGACTGTACACCCAAATCAGAAGCATTTTATGAACCACAGGACTTCAAAACCGATATTTAACAATGTGGTAAAAAGTTGAGTCGCTTACATCAGTGCTTATTATGGCTGCTCTCACAGACTCTCCCATCCAGCGTCCTAGTGACCTTTCAGAGGGTAGGTTACTCCTACATAAAGGAAATGGTGTTATGTTTGCAGAAGGGAAAAAAACTTTTACAGTCCACTTTAACAAAAAAACAATCACGAGTTTCTCTCAACTCACATAACATCAAGAGCAACAGACAGCTTACTGTCATGCTCACAAAGAAGACGAAACGAATTCCATAGTTCCCAGGAATCATTCTGCATAGAAGCGAGTATATATTAGAGCCAAAATGACAATGACATAACAAAAAGGCTAAAAAGAACATGAAGGCACAGGACATTCATTTGTATTTTTATAGATTCAGAAGGCTAACAAACACAAGCAGACTCAAACAGCAAGAAGGCACAAAAAGTAAGAACAATCCAAAGTTTGCATCAACTTTGATACAACGTCTTACCAGACCATCTGAGGTAGCATCCATTGAATCTCCATCAGACTTCACCAGTGGAACCCTCAGCCATAACTTCAGAGCAGAATGGCAGTTAAACAAAACAAAAGACGAAGAAATAAACCGTTAGAGCTTGACTGAAGCTACTCCTTGTAAGGGAAACACTCATCTTAAATAAAGCTTGACCTAAAGAAAGAAATTCGTAAACTACCTGCAAGTTACCCAGCCCTTGTAAGATCTGGTTCACACATCTAGCATAATTGGCACACGAGGTCCCTTTAGGAGTAGGAAGAAGGCATGCCTGCAACAAACAGCAAACATTGTAAGATCTGGTTCACACATCTAGCATAATTGGCACACGAGGTCCCTTTAGGGGTAGGAAGAAGGCACGCCTGCAACAAACAACAAACATTAGCAATGCGCAATTCCTCCTCACAAAGAGCGGCAAGAACACAATAGGGGAACAACTTAAACCCATGGATTCAAAAGCACCTGCAAGGAGAGATGTGTAGCCCATGCTATCTCTTGCTTTAATGTGGTTTCAGAGTCCATCCGCAAGACTTCATCTTCAGAATCCAAGTCAATCCAAGAACTAATCTTCCCTAGAGAATGAAAAAAATGACTACCTAATCAAAACCCATCATTCATAACATAGGGAAAAAAGCAAAGAGGATTGTTGGTACCAACGACATGACTACTCCACTGAGAAGGTGACAAGACTAAGTCAGAGCCAGAGACTGGAAGAACTTGAGTATCTGAACCGCTTCCTTCCACCAAGCTCGGCCTATAAGAAGGGTTCATCTGCGTAACAACAATTCACCAAGAGTGTAAAGGGAACTCCTTTAGAGAGAAAACGAGAGAGATAGAGAGTAAAGAGGAATAAATGAACAAACCAGGGGAGAAAGGACATAGTCAAAACCGCCGGTGGAGATGTGGAAGGAGAGAAGAGAAGGAACATCGTCGGAGAAATCAGTCTCGACGCCGCAGTACATGGACTCGCTCCTCTCCCATCCTCCTCTCTCTCCGAGTGGCATCTCTTTTCTGTTCTCTCTCTCTCTCTCTCTGGAGCTAACAAGAGAGTGTTGGAATCGCAGGTGGAAACGAATATTGTCAACGAGCCGACGACGACGACGACGACGACGAAAGGTTTTCAAGGGTTTAAATTTACAGATGTGCAGTTTATATCGGGCTTTCTAATATATATGTTGGCCCACTATGCCATTTACATTGTTTCAAGAGGAAAACGGTCAACGATAACAAAATCAATCGAATGTTCATCTGCGGTCTCGGTTCAATCAAGTTTAGAGTTTACCGAGACAAATTTGGTGCGGTTACTCGAGTTCAGCTGAGGTATAGTAAAACATGTAAAATCCGGTTAAACCCGGATTAATTTGAAGTTCGGGTTAAGCAAAAACTCATTCAGCTTTCAGAAACATAACTTTTTGGTTAATCGACACGATCCATACCTTATCCGAATTGTTTTCTAAATCCGGTCCGAATTCAGATCCTGATTATATGCCCAAGTAACAGATATTAAATTGTTTTCTGACAGTGAATCTGAGTAGATAGATATATACAACTTAAGAATGACAATGCATCCAGCTGCTCAGAGACATTTCATAGGATCTTTAAAATCAATTATAAAAACAAAAGAACGAATTGTTTTTTAATCAAACAAATAATAGCATAACGTAAAAACTATTTATTATAACCCAATATCAATAATCAGATGCAGCTTATTCTCTCAAGCATCAATCTTGAGATTCAGATCCCTAGATGAAGAGTTCCTGTTCTCAGTTTCATCAAAATGGTCTTCACGTGCGTTATCAGCGAGCATCAGAGCGACCAACCAGAAAAGGCACGAGTCCAATGACACAAAAGCACCTCCACCAAGCAGACCGGTCTTGGCCGTGGGGCAACTAGTCTCTAAGTTCCGGTGAACATTACGGGTCAAGTGAAGTTGCTCTGTGATGGTTGGCCATAGCAACAAAGACAGTGCCAGTCCAGATGTTATCCTACAAGACAAAACCATCGGCAACAAACAGCTCTGTTAATATAACCACACCAACGCACTGAAGCAAATGACAGAAAGTAAAAAAGAATGGGAGAGAATAATGCTTACAAGGCAATGTTGAAGAAGACAAAGAAGCTGGTGCTTTTGAACAAGACAGAGTTGGGAACAGACCTTCCCTTGTAAGCCATGAACAAGGATTTGTATCCAGCTACGGTGCAGGCAAGGAGAAAGGCAGCAGAAAGGTAACCCAAGGCAACAGTTGGATCAGAAGGATACTTGCAGATAACCACACCCTTTCCGTTTATTGGAGTCCCAGACGCAGGCTACCATAAAAAGAAACACAAAGAACATAAACCAATCTCAAAATCAAACAACAATTACAAAAGAGAAAGCCTATGGAGACCAATGACAGGTCAAATAACTGTGTACAAGGATATCTAAGACCATTAGAACTACGACAATTGCCTTCTGATATAGATATAGTTTTGGAGCTGTGGCAAAGGTTACTGTATAATGCTACTCTAACTATTTCGGAGTGATTGTCATGTTAGTAAAACAAACTTAACATCTTCCATGAACAAAAGATAGCACAAACAACAAGCAAAATCATGATAACCAAACAACAAGCAAAATCATGATAACCAAACAACAATTACAAAAGAGATCAATAACAGGTCAAATAACTCTGTAGTGCGTACACAGGTTCAGATTTCACTATGGTTGTAGCAGACCATCAAAACTAAGATCAAACAATTGGCTTCTTCTATCACTAGTTATAGTTATTGAGCTCACTGTTTATTTCTACTCCAAGAATTTGGAAATGATTAGTAAAACTAAAAACTAACTTAACATCTTTTCAGCAACATGAACATAAGATAACACAAACAAACAAACAACAAGCAAAAAAGCATTCTCTAATCAAAACAGATCAGTGTTAATTTCTCAATGGCTAGATAATAGTGATGAAGCAGTAACAAGGCTAGGGCAGGGGATCACTGTTTGATACAGTGATAATACCAAATCCAATTACAGATATTATTCAGCAACATGAACACAAGATCGCAAAGCAAAACCATCCGGAACAAACAAAAAATTCAATAATTACTCGAATCATAAAGATAAGACTGAATAAACTACCTTCTTGTTCTCAGCGATGACTCCAAGAAGGAAGGACAAGACGCCAAACAAAGAGACGATCAACGACATCTGCTTCATAGTAACCGCCATACCTATATCGAATCACAGAGATATACAATTCGATTTCCCCAAACAGATAAAAAAAAATCACCAAAAAAGTAGAAATCGAATCAACGATATACAGCCGCCGGGAAATTGAACGCGAAAATGAGAGAAACACTCACCGGGACGATGAATCTGGAGGATTCGGATAAGCCCTAGAAAAAAAGTCTACGAGTGTTGGTGTGTTGGGATGATTTAAGATTCTGTTTGACTTTTATACCAAAAAAAAAGATTCGATATCTTGTTTTAAACGTATCTGCATCTCTATATCTTGATAATGATATGAAGGGAATCCACCATCACTGATTCTCTGTTGCTATTAGGCTTCATTTTAATCAGCCCAATAACGACAATAATCTCATTTGTATATTGAAAGTTCGGCCCAAAAATAGGCCCAGGGGGTTATTCAAGATAAATATTGTTCTCGAGTTTCCATGTAGAGGCAGAAGAAGGTAACGTAGCAAAAACGAAACAATCTTTTTATTAGTCCTATTGTTTTCACTTTTATAAAGTGTTACTCTTGTGTTTATTTCAATTAAACACTAATTTCTCTAGTTAGTTGTATACTTGTATGCACTCATAGGGTGAATATATACACGGGTATGTAACCATATTGAGTGAATAATTTGATTTAATTTCTGAAATTTCATAAACAGAACCTATCTAACTTTATCTTTTGTTATGTAACTGTAATTCTTTGTTGCCTCTGTTACCAAAAAAAAACTGTAATTCTTTGTTTAAGAATCGAGTTTTTACATATGAAAAGTGTTTTGGAAGGTGGTAAATGAAACCAGAAAATGACAACAAGCTCAATACCATATTTTGGATATAAATAACATTTTGATATTTTTTGTAACATGAATAGTTGTGATTAAGTGGCAAGCCAGATCTGAGATCTTCAGAGTTTGAAACCTTCTTTAAATAAAATTATAGTTATGTGAAAAAAAAAACAGAATTTAAAATTGTATCCAAACAATTTATTTTAGTAGTTTGGGAATAAGCAATACAACTACTTCCAACATTAATCAGAAAATATTTTAAATTCGGATAAAGTGATTATTCCAAAATAAGTCTACAGTGTAATATTAAGTGTACCTAACAAAACTGGCCAAATCAGCAGATAGAATTTATTAAAAGAAAACGTTTTGCAATTGGTTGACATTGTATGGTTGCATGATTGCATCCAAAAAGAAACCTCTTTCATTTAGTGTTTTATATAAGAGCAAATGTGTTATTTATATCAAGAAAATGAAATATGAGGGCCACTGGCTGCGTTATCCAGTCGATGAACGATCATGAATCACACACAAAAGTAACAGATTTACCGACCAGAATCGACCACACCATTTGGTCGCTCTCTCTTTCTCAAACCCCCTCGAACATTCCTTGTCCTTATCACTTCCCTTTTCTCATCTTATTACATTTTAGTGATGCTTTTCCTAAGTTTAATCCAAGCACAATTAGATCAAACCAAACCAACCAGTCACTTCTCTCCTTCCACTCTCATCATCATCCCAAACACACGTCAACCATCGTAACACATTCATTTGCGTTTAGACATTTCATTTTTTTGTTCTAAAAAGAAAGAAAACGTGTGCAGTTTAGCTCTGAAAATTATAAATGGGCTGATTAGATGTAAATGTTTATCTACCAACTCTGTACCTGCCTACCTTTTTCATGCTCTGTTTCACCATTCCTTTTTTTTTTTTTTTTCCTCTGAAAGATTTCATTGATGAACACATACATGATGATACACATGGTAAGACCATAGCTAGCGAGTTGCAAGAACCAACCCCTAGAAACTAAAGCCAGCAGGAAACATAACCTTCCTCTGGAAACATATGCCAGCAGAATTGCAAAAATTCTCCGGATTCAAACACAAAACATAATAAACATAGTTCAAAGAATAAGCTGACAGTAGAACTAGATCATATCAGAAATACATTCAAACAAGAGAAACCACCGAGGAAAGAAGGAAAGAATTAGCGCACACCCACTGACGATTTTATTCAGGAAGACTCTGCATCTCTTATACTGCTCCGACAAACACCTGACGAGCCACGAGATATTGCAGATAAGAAACTCCAGAGGAAGAAGACTCAAGCTTAACCATTCAAACCTCCACGCCAAGGTGCAAAGAGCCACAGCTCCAAGTCTTTGAAGACAGGCCGGAAGATAGAATCCAATACCCATAAGAAACTGACCCGTTGCAAACGAAATCAAAGACAAGCACATCCTTCATAACCAAGGAAGATCCACTAGAAGAAGTAAACAAAACACACAGGCAGACTGTAAAGCGAGGAACACAACAAATCAGATAAGCCTTAGAACCAACTAAGGAAAAGAGAACTCCTCCGATCAATTGTGAGAACCAAAAGATAAAGCACAAGCCGGAATACAGAGACTAAAACAGATCGAAGAAACGAAGCCAAGATAGCCATCACCGACACAACAAATCCCCACCAACACCTGCAGATCTAGATCTAGAAAACCAGCAACTCGACTTTGAACAGAAACTAAGAGATAAACAACCTAATAAAACAAAGAGCGACACAGACCGGACCGACGGTGGCAAAGAGAGCCTTCACCGCCGGCCGGAAAACACCAAACAAAGTAACACGCTTTTAGAGAGAAGGCGGAGGAATTTTTTTTTAAGTTAACCCACAAGTCTGCTGTTTCACCATTCCTTTTCACGAAAAAACATCATACTACATCACGTAAACACTAGATTCATCTTTAACACCTCAGCCTGACCTCACCCACATGCCCCCTGCATCACATCAAACAATCTTATTTAGCAGTAGCTACTACTAAAACTCATCAACTGTAGACGTATTCATCTTTCCAGGTCTACCAGAGTTCTTAAACTCAAAAGTATTTGGTAATGATATAAGATTACTTTGTTGATACTATATAAAAACATTATCTGATTAGTTAAAGTTATCATACATAATTAACAACATGTAGTGGAAACTACAACGTTAAATATTTCTCTTTTAAAAATTAAAAGATTTGGGTACCAATCACAAAACACCTTTCGGACATTAGGACAGACAATAAAAAACCATTTTAGTTTATGTTCAATTTCTCCAAACGATAAAAAACATTCTCAAGTCTCGTGTACTTCACCGACTCTGTTCTTGAAACTTCTTCTCCAAGCCCAGCAAAAATAAGCAATATTATACCTTTTTCTATATACAGAAGCTTCCAGCTTCACTGCTTCTTACATCTGAGCTCGTTATAATCATAAAGTTCAGTTTTTTTTTTGTTGGGTTTCTGATGTTGTCCAAAAGTGTTTTTGCTGTCTCTTTCGTAATCTTTTCACTGTACGGTAACGTGTTTACCGAAGTTGAAGGGATTGGTGTGAACTGGGGCTCACAGGCAAGTCATCCACTGCCTCCAGCCACGGTGGTGAGGCTTCTCCGTGAAAACGGAATCCAAAAGGTGAAACTTTTCGAGGCCGACACGAAGATTCTCAGAGCCTTGAGCCGGTCAGGGATTCAGGTCATGGTCGGAATCCCTAACGACTTACTTGCTCCTATAGCCGGAAGCGTTGCAGTTGCAGAGAGATGGGTCTCTCAGAATGTCTCTGCTCATGTCTCTTCCAATGGCGTCGACATCAGGTTTGTTGTGCTTATGCCTCTTTACAAGATGCTAAAGATGGAAACTTTGAAGATAAATACCAGAGTTCATTAGCTCAACTACCGTGGTCATTGTGTCAGAGGTCTCCAGTTTGAGTGACCGATCGGATGAAACTAATATTAGATGCTGTGGTTTCGGACCTGGGGGAATAGGATCCGAAGCTCCTAGATTAAAAAAAAACACCTTTGAAGATAATCTTGGTCTTATGCGAAGTGTGTTTGGTTTGTGTGTGAACATAGGTACGTGGCAGTTGGGAACGAGCCTTTCTTAAAGTCATTCAACGGAACATTTGAGAGCATCACTCTCCCTGCTCTCCAGAACATACAATCAGCTCTCATCAAAGCCGGTTTAGCCACTCAGGTGAAAGTCACAGTCCCACTTAACGCAGATGTTTACCAAAGCGCGTCTAATCTACCTTCAGATGGAGATTTCAGACCCGAAATCCGCGATCTAATGATCAGTATCGTCAAGTTTCTAAGTGACAACCAAGCTCCGTTCACTATCAACATCTACCCTTTCATCAGTCTCTACAACGACCCTCATTTCCCTGTGGAGTTTGCTTTCTTTGATGGAACAGGAGCTCCAATAAACGACAATGGGAGGGTCTATGACAATGTTCTTGATGCAAACTACGATACACTGGTCTGGTCCTTGCAGAAGAATGGGTTTGGTAACATGTCTATCATTGTTGGGGAAGTAGGTTGGCCAACGGATGGAGATAAGAACGCAAACTTGCAGTACGCGAGGCGGTACAATCAAGGGTTCATGAACCGTCAAAAGGCTGGTAAGGGAACACCTATGAGACCAGGTCCAATGGATGCTTACTTGTTCAGTCTTATCGATGAAGATGCTAAAAGCATTCAGCCTGGAAACTTTGAGAGGCATTGGGGGATTTTCTACATTGATGGCCAGCCTAAGTATCAGTTAAGTCTTGGAAACAGTAACGGGCTGGTACCTGCAAAGGGTGTGCGTTATATGGCGAAGAAATGGTGTGTTCTTGCACCATCTGCTAATCTTCAGAATCCTGAGCTGGGACCGAGTGTGAGCTACGCTTGTGATCATGCTGATTGCACCAGTCTTGGGTATGGTTCCTCTTGTGGGAACCTGAATCTAGCACAGAATGTTTCGTATGCGTTTAATAGCTATTACCAGGTGAGTGATCAGCTAGACAGTGCTTGTAAGTTCCCGGGTCTTTCTATGGTTACTACAAGTGATCCCTCTGTTGGGAGTTGTAAATTCAAGATAATGATCAAAACGGATTCTTCAGCTAGTGAACCAAGGGCCAAGATGTCTTTGACAAGATCAGTGGCAGTGTTGTTACTCTTGTGGATGTGTATGTATATTGTTCTGTGAATACTGAAGACAATCTGATGGTTTTGATTATTTATTTTCTGTTTTTTTTTTTTGGTGGAATAGTTTGGTGTTTATTGAGATTGTAAAGAAAAAGAAACATTGAGATTTATGTATTACTTACCTGTTCAATCTCTTATCTCTGTAGCTGTGTGCACCGTACAGCCACAAACTCCCAAGAAGGCCGCAACACAACCAAAATACCAAGACCTTATACTATGTACGTAAGGAAAATTCCAATACATTCGATACAACATGACTCATGATAAATAAAGGAAAAACTAGTGTGAAGCTCCTCTGTAAAGACATTGCAGAGACTGTTCTTTAAAAGTGTTCACAGCCTTCTTTGGTTGTTTTAGTGACTAATGTTCAGTCTGCAGACAGTAGAAGATGGACATGTGAACATCTTTTGACAATTGCAGAGACTAATGTTGACAAGATTCTTCAAAGTGAACTGAAGGTAAAGTGCAACGCTATCCACAATCCTTCGTACCACGATGTTCCAGTAGACTGTGATGCGCATCTTCATGTCGAACGCTTGATGCAGCAACTGGGCGGGATACTTTCTTAGATGTGTAATCGGAACATTTCCAAATTCAGCTAAAGCAAAGGATGCTTGATGATTGAAGCCCACCACAGCATAGACGAAGTCCGCTTGAGCAGCTATCTTCTGAGTGCACACCATCGTGTACTCAGGGTTACATGTGTAGTCCGTTACTTTCTCCATCTCCACCATTTCGATCACTCTGGTCACGGACTGTTCTTTGATCTTAGAGATTAGTTTCCGACAAGCTCGTTGGATGGAAGGCTGAATCTGAGGGAAGTTTTCAGAGTATTTGTGGATGACAGATGAGAGAACAACTTCCACGTAGTCCCATACCTCTCTCATGAACTCGACCGGCCTAGCATGTATTGCATCAACACGTTGTGTTAAGATGGCTAGGAATGCTGATTTTGGGATGAAATTAGGCAATCCTATGCATTTGCACTCTTCAAGAACCTTGATTTCATCCATCAAGAACTCTGTCCCGACCAGAAACTGAAATTGTAGATCATTTGAGAACTTGCTTAACATATCAGCAAGACGAGCAGAGCAATGCATGTTGAGATCATCTGGATACTCGGAGAAGTCTCCTTGGATAATTAGAAGTTTGAGAAGAGACTCTACAGAACGGATGATATCCGTGAAGGTCATCCAAGCTTCCCTCTCACAAGTTATCACCGTTGGCAGCTTATTCAACTCGATGATACTCTTGTCCAGCTTCTCATCGATTTTCATTACAATATCTGGCAAACAACGGGTGATCATCATCGCTTGGATTTCAACGAGCCTTTTAGCTAAAACCGGGATCCCAATGATGTCTAGATCAATCTTGGAGAGCAGTGGATGAGTCTTGAAAAGTAATTCTTCTTGCTTTCTAGCTTCTAGATATGTCTCGTCACCTACACGGTTCCTGACACAGACGTAACCAAGTCCGATGTTCACGTCGTCTGCAGTAACTTTCTCCAGAAGCCCTTGAGGTTGCACGTCGGCTTTTGTTACAACAGCAAGAGTCCGTTCCCCTTTCTTGTCAACTTGCTTAGACATACGTATGGACTCGTAGGTTGAGAAGTCACCTGTAGCTGACAGAACGTTGAGAATGATTGATTCCTGCGGCTCGATGTATTTCTTTATTATCGCGGACACTTGTTCATATATGTCAGCAGGTTGTCCATTGATGGGGATCCTCGTTATCCCAGGGAGATCAACCATTGTCAGATCAGGAACACTTTCCCTTCTTACGTAGAGCTCTAGAGGAGTGTCTGAGACGCCTTTCCCAGATCCTGCAAAATGGGTATATTAACAAACTTAATCATAATCACAAACTAGGAGTAGCACTAACATATATATGTACACAATTACTTTTAATTGCTAGCTTTAGAAAGAGCAGTTTCATTAAAAGAATATGCCTTAAATGTTTTTACCATACGACGATGGTACTGAACTTACCAGCAATAGCCTCAGTTGCTGTGCATATAGCTTCAGTGATGTGTTCCTCATCCGTAGGAACAGACTTATCACCGTACTTGAGCCAGATCTCAGGTTCAGGGTTAGAACTTCGCTGAAGCCTCATCACAAGAGGAACCCTAGTGCATATTCCTTGCCCACGAGGCAAACTGATTCCTGCCAGGGACTCTAGAACACTGGACTTCCCTGAGGATTGGTCTCCAACCACAACAATAGTTGGAAGCTGGATCCCTTCTTTCATCACATTGAGGTTCCTCAGCCTGTCGACAGTGTCAAGCAACGGCCTGATGTGGTCATTGTAGGAAGATATAATCGGCGCTTGAATTGGAACATTGTGGTGGGGACTTGTGTTGGTTATTGCAAGAGAAGACATCCCGGCATCGATATTATTTTCATACACTTCGGACATCATACTGCCTCCCATTTCGCTTCAGATATAAAAAGATGCAGAGAAAGTAGACTGAGACAGAGAAAAACAAAATTTTGGTGAGTTCTTGTTTGGTGATAAGACACTTACTTATATTGAGAGAAGGAGAGGCTTACGATGACGTTTGGTGTTTCAAGAAGTAGAAGTCTGAAAGTTAGGTCCATGGTTTTTAGTGCAAGAGATAAATGTATATCGATCTTTACAACTTCTTCCATGTAAGTTGAACTCCTTGGGAAAGTTGAAAGGGAGTAACACATAAATGATCCATATTAACGTATGTATTATGTAATATAATTGTGGAGGAACAAGAAGATAGTAAAATTTACAAACTAATTAAGTCACAATTCTTTTTCTTCCTCTGGTGGATAGTGACATATAACACAATAGCCAGCTTATTGAGATTTATAACATACCTGTTTGATCTCTTACTTCTCGCTAGCTGTGTTCACCGTCTCTACTTTGCTCCGCTTGTTTGAACTAACTAAAGCTCGACCTAATGAGTTAAGCAGGCTTGCTGCAAAAGAGAAGTCCACGAGGCTTCACTTCTAGGAATCTGTCCACCATTTCGTTAATAATGAGAAACGATTCTGCTAAGTTATTACAAAATGAGGAACAAGTTACAGACGCTGAACCAAGCGTAGTACCAAACCTATTAGACGTAGAGAATCGCATAAGCTCACAAGAAGTCCCAAACAACCAAAATACCAATACAAACCATAGTACAACATGACTCATCCGTTTATAGTTATCTTGGTTAGAGTCAGTGAGATAGATAAAGGAGAAACTTGGTGTAGAATTCCTCTGTAAAGACATTGCAGAATGATCTTTAATGTGGAAAAGTGTTTTCTTCGGTTGTTTTATTGACTAATAATGTTCAGTCTGCCAAACAGAAGAAAATGGACATGTGAACTACTGTGTGTAGTGATTTCAGCGTAATACAAGATTTATAAGAGTGGAGTAAACATCAAGAAGTTACCCATTCCGAGTGGTCCCAAATCTTTAAAAGACCAAGTTGATGCTTTTGAAGATATGCTCTTGATCTTATATCTGCCTACAAATAGTAGATGTATGCTTTCCTCTTTCCACAATAATCTAAAGAAAAACTATCTGGCATATCAAAGTGCAGCAATGTACCTGTCTTATAGGTTCTGGCACGCGGTACTTGCATGTCATTTTGACAACCTCAACCGCAGAGTCAAGTGATATGCGATGGCCAACTGAAACGTATATGGGCTTCAGAGAACTCAGAGTTGGCCTAAACCCCTGTTGAAAATAATCTGTGATTACCAAAGAGACGGCAGGTTATTGACAAATGTTCAAAGCAAAGTCACTTACTACTCCCCACGTAAAACCAGAGTTCCCTACCAACTTGATAACCTGCTCATCCTCATTTTCTTTGAGCTGAAACGACCGTCTAACCTCAGAATGATCCAGCCCATCCACATGATGCAGCTGACATTGACAAACCATACATCCCATATTAACTATCAAATCCAAATGTAGGCAAAACTGATTGGCACAATATGATGTACACAAGCAGGAAAGGTTTCAAAGACGGTACGTTCTTTCCGACCCCAATGGTAGGAAGGTGAGCAAGAACACCTAAATGGCACGCCAATCCAAATCCTATAACACAAATTTAGATCCAACACCATGAATTTACAGAGCATTAGATGCATCACAAACAAAGAAATGTTGTGTGTTACTTATACCTCGTGGATGAAGTATCCCATTCCCATCCACCATGAGTACCTTACAAAGAGCAAAGAGAGAGACTTTCACAAACAAAGCAAACAGTAAAGACAACTCAAAACCACACAACACCAAACCTGAGGATAGAAAGGATGCTGATCATCTCTCATCTTCTCAAGAATCCGCAACAGAACCGGAGCCTGTAACACGATTAAAAATCAAATCTTTCAATCTGAGACACTTAGTAAAGCAAATGAAAACGAAGAACGAACCTCACGAAAGGCGAGAAACCCAGGAACATAAGGAACATTGAGGCGGATTAGAGAGAGCTCATGGTGAACTACACGCAGAGAAGGCAGCTCGAGAACGACGAGACAAGCACACGCCACGGAGGAATCGTCCTTGGAGAAGCTTATGTCCACACCTCCAACGTACTTAAGGGTCTCTGATCCATGAGAAGGCTCCTTTGATGATGGTAAGTTCCATGGGAAGTCATCGTGCGTGATCAGTTTCTTCTTGAGCTGATCCTGTTCTCTGGAAAGAAGTCAAACAAATCTCTGAGCTATTTGATTGCATCTGAATCGAAGTAAAGTCTAAATGCGACACCTACTCTGTCCAACTCTCTAGATGATTTGAAGACGAAGACTCGCATGAAGCTCCTTCTCCGTCCATTTCCGGCGATGTTCAGTCGTTGGAGCCTGGAGACGACTCAACTAACTCCGCTTTACCCGAAATTCGAAAACTCGAACCGAATTAAACCGATATTAAATTTACAATTTTCGATGGTTCTCTATTTCTCTATTCCCAATACACTATCTAAAATCAAACTCAAACCAAATCCAAAAGCCAACCTAAAACCAAATAATACCTAAATACTAAAACATTATAACATTACAAGGAAATTCTCTTAAATTGATCTTTTTTATTTTTTAATCATCAAAATAACTTCTTTTTTTTAGTATTTATTTATACTTTTTAAAAATTTGAAATCTCACCTCTAAAACCATAACTCATACCTCTAAACTAGTTAACCACTTAATTCTATAGGTATAAATGTATATTTACACTTTTTAATAATTTTTTTTATTTTAAATGTGACAAAAAAAATTTATGACTATCATACAATATTTCTCATTATAATATGTATATCTAACCATTAGTTATATAACTTATATTCAACTTTAAAATTAATTTTAAAACTACCAAGTTATAAAATATTTTTATTGTATTTTTAAAAAAATATTCAAAAACTGAATTAATCAGTATTTTGTTTGAATTCAAACAACTTGAATCCCTTATATTTATTTTATTTAAATAATATTTAAATAATCTAAAATTGAATTAATTAAAATTTTGCCTAAAGAAAATTAAATAGTTTTATTTGAATTATCTGAAATTAATCTAAAAATTTATTAAAAAAAAAAATGAAACCAAGCTTAAGTTTAGTTAAGTCGCTTTTTTTTAAGTATTGACCAGTTTCTAATATTTGTACTATAATTGAAATGAAAAGTGAAAACAAATAAATATTGGAATGCTTCATACATCTACATTTTTGAGTACAAAAACCGGAACCGAACCAATGACTCAAAACTCCAACCGAATCCAAACCAAATGCGTCGCAAATGCAGTACTATAAGTATAGGCCTTACATAGGCCCATGTAGTGAAATATGGGCTAGGGTTTATCTCATGAGAAAACGGGTCGGGTTACAGTCGGTTCACCTTTGTCGTCTTCATCTACCACCCTCCTCCGCTCTCGTTTCTTCCTTCTTATTACACACCTAAACTTTTCTCTTTTCCCCATATTCCAACGTCTGAATTGATCGCCGCTTCTGGGTTTTTCTCCCTTGTTAACATGGACGGGCAAGGGAACGAACCCGAGGTCCGTAACCCCACGGATGAGGACGAACAACTACCTGTCGCGGCGGCGGCGGAGACGGAGACGGAGAATTCAGCCGGCGGAGGAGCTAACCCTAAAGAAGACGGGCTTATAGAGAAGGCGCAGAAGCTCATGGAACATATCACCACTGGTGCTAATAAACCGAACCCTACTGTCCTCCACGCTCTTAGCCACCTCCTCGAATCTCAGGAGTCTCTGTATGTCTCATGTTTTACACTCTCTTCTTGATTTGTTCATTCGTATTTGCTTTAAAGTTTGACGCTTTACTTGTTTCCGCAGGTTTATAAAGGAGAATGGGTTCTACTCTAATGCTCGTGGTAGTCATATCAGTGGCAAGCTGTGTAAACTCATCAAAGTAAGTCTTTTTTTTTTACAGAATGGTGGAACTGTTAGTGTCTCTAGTGGGTTCCGTCTTCTTATTTTGTTAGTTTACAGGGGAATGATGAGTTCTTTGAGTTGATTTCCTCAACTTTTCTATCTGAGAATACTTACTCAACAGCTGTGAAGGCAGCCTCCGCAAGGTTGCTGATGAATTGGTTGCTTACTTGGATGGTACGTATCTACAAGCTTCTTTCTCCTTTCCCTTACGTTTTAGCTTGTTGGTTGTTTGGTCCATGATGCAACTCTTTTTTTTTGGTTCAGAATCCTTATGTTTTCGATGATGCTGTTACGGAGAACTTTAAAAGTTGGGTCTTGGAAGAGGCAGTTAAGTTTCCAGGTGAACACTCTAGTAGCGGTGAAGCCTCAGATTCTGAGATTTTAAAGACTTATTCTACTGGACTTCTCGCTCACTCTCTGACAAAGTATGGCTATAACATCCTCAAATTGTTGTTCTTTTTTATTTTTTTGCATTATTTTTGGTGCCCACATCTGAAATTCTATTTTTTTAAATCTGACTCAAGTCGTGGTCAATTAGTTGAAGACGTCTTGACATCAGGACTATCTGCGAAGCTTATGCATTATCTTCGAGTACGTACTGGAGAAGCAAGCACAAGCCGTAGAGATGCCATTCACACAACTGAGACTAAGCATGTGACTTTAAAAACAAAAGAAGAAGGTCGAAGTAGGGTGAGGAGAGTTGTGGATACAGTTGAAGGTGATCATGTTCTTGAGGCAGACTCTGGTAGAGAAATGGGACAATCTGATGTACTGTCTGAAGGGGAATCTGAAATCGATGGCATAGAAAGATGTAATGTTGCACCTGTTGTTGACAGTAAATTGAAGCCTGGAGATGAAAATACTGTGAGAGATGACCCTTCTAGAAATAGATTGAACCGATCAAAATCAAGGGTGAGAGGAAAGGTCAACGAAGGTGCTTCTGATGCAGACGTTCTCTTGACATCTCCTAGATCAGGTCGTCTGGGTATCAGAGATAGGGATATATCAAAAAATTCAGATGCCAGAAATTCAGAAGATGTGACTGTATGTCTTGGGAAAATGAAGTCTGGTATTGTGGAGACTGAAAGAGAGGAGAATGATGAGTGCTTTCAAGATTGCGTGATAGGAACCAAAAACATAACAGATCTAGTGAAGAGAGCAGTTGGAGCTGCTGAAGCCGAAGCTAGAGCTGCCCATGCTCCTGATGAAGCAGTTAAAGCAGCCGGTGATGCTGCAGCAGAGCTTGTTAAAACAGCTGCTTTGGAGGCATGTTCTTATTTTTTGATTTCCTTAATGATCCTCTGGTACAGGTGACTTGATATTATATTGATCTTCTTTCTTTGTGAAATTCTTCCAGGAATTTAGGTCCTCTGGCAATGAAGAAGCTGCCGTGTCTGCTGCTGTTCGAGCAGCTACTACAGTCATAGATGCCGCTGAGGTTTCAAGGTCAGTCCTGCTATGCTGTCATGGATTATGTCGTTTCTCTTCTAGTTATCTCTGGATTATTTAGGTCTTTAACTCTTCTATTTGGTTGGTGGTAGAAATCCCACTTGTGCTACATCTGATCAAACTGCGGATATGAGTACCGTGGAAACAGACGCAATTGTGGATGTTGGAGAAGTTTCGCTTCCAGATATTGAATCGTTGTCTCAATTACAAGAAAAATATTGCATACAGTGCCTTGAGATTCTGGGAGAATATGTCGAGGTTCTCGGGCCTGTCCTCAAAGAAAAAGGTGTTGATGTATGCATTACGCTACTGGAACGTACATCTCAACTTGGTGATAGCTCTACACTGTCGCCTTTGTTACCTGATGTCATGAAGTTAATTTGCGCTTTGGCTGCACACCGGAAGTTTGCTGCAATGTTTGTTGACCGGGGTGGCTTGCAAAAATTACTTGCTGTTCCAAGGGTTACTGATACCTTTTATGGTCTGTCATCTTGCTTGTACACCATAGGCTCTCTTCAGGTAACAATAATAGCAAAGTTGTATGACGCTAGTGCAATTTTTACTCAGAGCTATCGCTGATTTAGTACAAATTTGCTTCTTCTTACCTTCATTTTTTTTTCTCAGGGTATAATGGAGCGTGTCTGTGCACTTCCATCGGATCTCATACATCAAGTGGTTAAATTAGCTATCGAACTTCTAGACTGTTCCCAAGATCAAGCCAGAAAAAATTCAGCCTTATTCTTTGCTGCTGCTTTTGTATTTAGAGCCATTTTAGATGCATTTGACGCTCATAATAGTTTGCAGAAACTCCTTGCAATTCTTAAAGATGCAGCCTCAGTTAGAACTGGTGCTAATTCTGACCGATCAGCCCCTGAAGTCATGACGTCCTCAGAAAAACAAATGGCTTTTCACACCTGTTTTGCTTTGCGCCAGTATTTTAGAGCTCATCTGCTTTTACTTGTGGACTCCATTCGTCCTAACAGAAGTAGCCGAGGTGGTGTGCCAAAAGTTCCTAATATAAGGGCAGCCTATAAGCCCCTTGACATCAGCAATGAAGCTGTGGATGCCGTATTCCTTCAGTTACAGAAGGATAGGAAATTGGGTCCTACCTTTGTGAGAACTCAGTGGCCTGCTATCAATAACTTTTTGGCCTCCTCTGGACATGTAACCATGTTGGAACTATGTCAGGTAAATTAGCCTTTTACTCTCCACATGTGCTCTTTGATCTACATAGTACCATGTAATTACATTTTGGTCGCATGCGCAGACTCCACCAGTAGACCGTTATCTCCATGATCTACTTCAGTATGCTTTTGGTGTTCTTCACATAGTTACATCAATACCTGATGGCCGCAAAGCAATTGTGAATGCCACACTTAGCAACAATCGTGCTGGAATCGCTGTCATTCTGGATGCAACAAATATTTCCAACAGCATAGTGGACCCTGAGGTCAGCAGTCGCTTCTATTCATTATTCACATGGGTTTAGTCTTTCTTCGTCTGCTTCATGATACTTGCCTTGATCTTTTCTTTGTTATTGCAGATCATACAGCCTGCACTAAATGTCCTAATCAATCTGGTGTGCCCACCACCATCATTAAGCAACAAGCCGCCTCTTTCCCAAAATCATCAACCTGTTCCTGACCAAGCCACTGCCCGTCCTTCAACCGATGCTGCTGCAGATACTCAGTCCACTGGTAATGCTCCGCCAACGCCTGTTGCTCCAGCGTCTTCAGGTTTGGTTGGGGATCGAAGAATTTTCTTAGGAGCAGGAACTGGTTCTGCTGGCCTTGCTGCTAAGTTGGAACAGGTTTATCGTCTAGCACGTGAGGCTGTTCGTGGGAATGATGGTATAAAAATTCTCTTAAAACTTCTTCAGCCCAGAATATATGTGAATCCCCCTGCTACCCCAGATTGTCTACGAGCGTTGGCTTGCAGGGTACTTCTTGGTCTGGCTAGAGATGACACAATTGCACAAATACTGACTAAACTTGAGGTAGAATTGCAAATTTCTTTCCCCAGTTATCTTCGTTCTTTTCTTTTCTGAGATACATTGATTAAGACTAACTTTCCAAACACGGGTTTTAGGTTGGTAAGAGTTTATCAGAACTAATTCGGGATTCAGGTGGTCAGTCAAGTGGAACAGATCAGGTCAGATGGCAGGCTGAACTTACGCAGGTGGCCCTTGAGCTAATAGGGGTAACCATCTGAACTGATTTATTATTCTTGTTTAATGGGTCTCTATGGAATTGATTTCATTCCTTGTTTCTCTGTTGAAGTTTTGCAGACATTTTCAGTTGTGGTTTATATGTGTTTGCAGATAGTGACAAATTCTGGGCATTCGAATACACTAACAGCCAGTGATGCTGCTACTCCAACACTGAAGCGTATTGAAAGAGCTGCCATTGCTGCAGCAACACCTATAACATATGATTCCAAGGAGCTTTTGCTCCTTATCCATGAGCACCTCCAGGCATCAGGTCTTGGTGATACTGCTTCAGCACTGTTGAAAGAGGCTCAGTTGAATCCTCTACCTTCCTTGGCTCCCCCTTCTTCTATTGCATATTCCGCTACACAGGAGATGTCTGCACCGGTAGCTCAGGAACAATGGCCCTCTGGTCGTGCTAGTGGTGGATTTTTCAACAGCAAACCTGAAGTCTGTGCACATGACGAAGATCCTAACTCTAGATGTAATGCGGCTCTATCTGCCAAGAAGAAACATCTGGCTTCCTCCACACACGAGACGTCCACGCCAGTAGCACAGCAACAATGGCCCTCTGGCCGTGCTAACAATGGTTTTTTCCCAAGCAAACCCAAAGTCAATGTTCATGAAGAAGATCCTACTTCGAGAGGTAATGCAGCTCCATCCGCAAAGAAGAAACAGTTGACTTTCTCACCCAGCTTTAGTTCGCAATCACGAAAGCAATCTTTCTCCCAGGATGCTCAACCTCAGCCTACGCAGAGAATAAACAATAGGTCAAACGCAGAGAATAAACAAGCAGATTCATCAGAAGCTGCTGCGGAATTAGTTTCGAAGAACAACTTTGATGCCGACGCTCAGTTTAAGACCCCAACTTTTCCGCGAAAACGGAAATTGTCTGAGCTAAGAGACCCAGAGTTGTCAGTTTCAGGTAAAAGAATCAATTTGGGCGAGCTAGGACCACGATCTCCAGCTTGTCCAGCAACGGCTTCCGTACGTAGGAATTCAACCATTGCGGATGCTTCAGGTTTCCAAACACCAGCTTCAGCTTTAGATGTCAACCAATCTGGGAGCTCAAGACTAGGCCAGACGACACCTGCTTCTCAGCTAAGGCTTCCAACCGATCCCCAGCCTTCAAATCCGGAACGGTTATCACTAGACTCTCTTGTAGTTCAATATTTGAAACACCAGCATAGGCAGTGCCGGGCTCCAATCACAACTCTTCCACCTGTGTCTCTCCTACATCCACATGTCTGTCCTGAACCTAAACGGTTACTTGAAGCTCCACTAAACATCACTGGCCGTCTTGGCACCCGCGAGCTTCAAAGTTATTACAGTGGAGTCCATGGGAATCGCAGGGACCGTCAATTCGTTTTCAGCAGATTCAAGTCTTGGAGATCATACCGAGATGAGAATGCTCTCTTTACAAGCATTTCACTTCTTGGAGGTATTAATCACTTAGCAGTCGGTACTCATGCTGGAGAAATCAAGATATTTGACGCTGGCAGCTGCAACTTGCTTGAGAGTGTCTCAGGTCACCAGGCTCCGGTTACACTTGTTCAGTCACATGTCTCTGGTGATACTCAGTTGTTGCTTTCTTCGAGCTACAGTGATGTGCAGTTGTGGGACGCGTCTTATATAACTGGTGGGTCTAAATACTCCTTTGATGGATGCAAGGCTGCAAAGTTCAGCAACTCTGGGTCACATTTTGCAGCGCTCTCTTGTGAAGGATCAACGAAAGATGTTCTTCTGTATGACGTAGAGACCTGCAGTCTTTCCCGTAGATTTACTGACCCAGACACTTCTTCTCGGACTAGTCCCTATTCTCTTGTACACTTCAGCCCTTGCGATTCGCTAATATTGTGGAATGGTCATCTCTGGGACAGCCGTATCCCAGATAATTGCACGCGGTTTGATCAGTTTACTGATTATGGTGGCGGCGGTTTTCATCCTTCTCGAAATGAGGTAATGAATAAATCATATATTATCTGGTTAATGTTTGAGCAGCTGAACTTATAGTCAGCTCACTGTGTCTTTGCTTATCTATATATGTTTATATCAGGTAATCATAAACTCGGAGGTTTGGGACTTGAGGAATATGAAGACGAGGCTTCTTCGGAGTGTACCATCACTAGACCAGACAGCTATTACGTTCAACTCCAGGGGAGATGTTATATACGCAATGCTGAGGAGAAACATTGAGGACGTGATGTCTGCTGTTAACACACGCCGTGTGAAGCATCCGTTGTTTGCTGCTTTCCGCACTCTTGATGCGGTGAACTATTCAGACATTGCCACTATACCGGTGGACCGATGTCTTCTCGACTTTGCCACAGAACCAACAGATTCTTTCCTTGGGCTGATCACAATGGAAGATCAAGACGACATGCTTTCCTCAGCGAGGATGTATGAGATTGGCAGACGTAGACCAACAGATGATGACTCCGACCCTGATGATGATGGCGAGACAGAGGATGAAGATGAAGATGATGAAGACGATGAAGATGACCTGGACCGGATTCTTGGACTAGCTGGAGACGATAGTGACAGTGGAGATGATGACATGAGCAGCGATGACAATGAAGATAATAGTGCCAGTGATTTTGATGATGATGGAGCTATGTTCTTTGACGGTGGTGGGCTTATGGAGATTATAAGTGACGGTGATGATGAAGACGATAATGGTGATGGTGATGGTGATGATGAAGACAGTGATGATGACGGTGATTCCATGAGCAGTGGCGAAGAGGAATTTCTAAACAGCATTCATCCTACTCATTAATGATTTTTTCTTAGCTCTATAGATTATCTAAATGGATTCATTATCCAAAGTTTTGATAAATAACTTTCACATCATAACTTATCTAAGATGGACATCGTATTCAAGTGAGATTTTATTGATACACGAATTTAGAACTGAGATGGAGAAGACATGCATTATCAGCCACAGTAAGGCACCATGAATTCAAGGAAAACTAAACCAAACACTTCAGGCAGTCACAGTACATCTTGTGTTCTTTTTTTCTTTCTTCATGCAGAAGTCTAAAATGGTTGGTTCACTTCTCCTATCATGAGAAAAGAGATACAAATCGGATTATCACATATTGATACACACACACAAACTTACATTACATATATCTATAAAGCTCTTCTTACTTCCTCTCTGTTTTCTTCTTTATTGTTCCTCTTCTTCTTCAGACAACAGATTAGTCGATTGTCATTGGCTGCGCCACGCAACATCTGAAACGGGCTTTCCTCACAGTCGTCATTACCTCGGTTTCAGCAGCCTCAAGAAGATTGACAATCTCTGCAAAACAAGGACGGACTTCAGGGTTTGCATCCCAGCAACGTGTCATGATCTCCCCAAGCACAGGGAGACAATCAGCTGGGACCGTTGGACGCACTCCTCGGTTCACCACAGCAAAGGCAGCTTGAACTGCTGTCATGTTCTGGAACGGTAAGAGACCCGTTATCAACTCCCACAGCACGATTCCAAAACTATAGACGTCAACTTTTTGAGTGTAGGGTCTATGCTGAATCATCTCTCTGCATCAATCCATAGACAGGAGTTTAGTCCATATATGACTTGCAGAGATTTAAGGTTATAAAAAAGACAAGATTGGGATGGAAAATGATTCATAAATTCAAGAAACTATTCAACTTACGGAGCCATCCATCTGTAAGTCCCGGTCTCTGGTGTCATCCCTTCAGTTTGAACTTCAATTCTAGCAACGCCAAAATCAGCAATCTTGATGGACCGATCAGCTGATATGAGGAGGTTATCTGACTTCAGATCCCTGTGTATAAAGTTGCGCTCATGGACGTAAGCCATACCTCTAGCAACATCCAATGCCTGCTTAACAGCCAGCTTCAATGGCACAGCTCGGTTCTGTCTCCTCGTCAAAAACTGTCTGACAGAACCTCCTTTTGCATATTCAGTCACAATGCACCACACCATCGGCTTAATACACGCGCCGATAAACCTAACGATGTTAGGGTGTTTCAAAAACGCAAGCATAGAAACCTCCTGCTGAAACTGCTGTTCCAGGGCTTGTGCCTTCTCAGGGCTATTCTCTGGCCTCTCGAGTATCTTAATGGCTACATCCTCTCCATTGTAAGTCCCTCTGTATAACTTACCAAATGCCCCCTGAGCAAAAGCAGGACCCATGTGAAGTTTCCTCAAATCTATAGTCCACTCTTCATAGTTAGCCAGTCCCTGTGTTGGATAGTTACCATCCATCAATGCTTGTGCCAAGGCATCATCGTTAAGTGCATGTGTAACTCTCCCGGGCCGAAACACGCTTTGTCCAACAGAGAGAGAGTAAGGGTGACGCATTGGCTTCAAACCGGGATGGCCAATAAGAGCATCACTAGAACCAACGCTACTGTTATCCACAGACATAGAAACAGACCCTCCAGCATTACTTGTCTGCATACTGTCCATGGACATGTTTGTACCTTCTTCACCAAGCTTTTGATAAAAGTCTTGTGTAAAGGCATCGTAATGGCTGTGATTGCCAACAGCGAGCATATCGAACTTAGGTCCCTCAAGCATCCTTTTCCAATCTCGTGTTATGTTTTCACCGAACTACAAGTCACATGTAGGGATCTCTTTCAATCACTCCAACATGTACCTAAAGCAAAAAAAGATACCACAGTTAGGGAGACAAAAAGAGAAACACAATTTAGAGTTCTGTCTCGGTAACAAACAAACAAATGGTTAATCCATGCATTTAGGTAGGAAACATATAGAAAGACAATCACTATCATCAAAAAGGTATTTTCTTTCATTGCAGTAAATAGAAATATTGCCTCTAAGAGCAAAGCAAGAAGCAAAAGTTAATGTTTTGCACAAACTGTATAGAAGCTAAGGATCCTCTAGATCATCTACATACATACATAGATGCTACTAAAAGAATGAAACTTCTTTGTGAAAGAAACTGAACCCAGATCCTAGATTCTCAGCTTAGTAGTTCAAGAGGAACACTCAAATTAGGTAAAGTTTGTATCTTTACAGTTGAAAATCCAAATTTCATTTCAAAGAAAAGGCAAGTAGACACAGATCCGATGATTACATGATGGTTTAAGCTACAAGAAGAGAGACCATGGCTTACCTAGAGCTTCATAGACCCACAGAGCCAGTGGATTTGAGCTGAAAGAAGAAACACGACCCAAAAGGGTTGATCAAAGCCCAGAAAAGTAATCAAATTGCAATTCAAAAGCTTTCGTTTTGATCAACCCAGAAACTTAAAAGAAGACGGTGATGGTGGAGGAGGAGGAGGAGATGAGTCTCAGTCGTCGCTTCCCATTTACTCCGAGTTTCCTTTTTTAATGATTTTTATTTAATTTTTGGGACCGTCCTTTGCTGGCAAATTCGTTTTCTTTATTTATTAGGACAGCTCTCGAGCGCACACTCTCTCTCCTTGTGAAAACTGTTTCACACGCGCGTAGTTGGTAGCTTTAAAGCTACGAGCAAGAGTGTCACGTTTGTCTTCTGTAACATTACTTTACTTCACACTCTAGTATAAATTAACTTTGAGTTGTTTTACTACAAATGCTTAAGGATTTTCATTGTGTATAACTTTGTACTTGGCCGAACATTGAACCAGGCGAGGTTACTTAAGACAAAGCAATGGCAAAAAATGTGAGACTGTATGGCAGACCTAAGAGTATCAAGCCAACAGTAGATGAAGAAGAGGCAGGAGATGTAATCTCTAATCCACAACGTGACGTTGGGCTAATTTACAATTGGTTCGTGAGCTTTTATGATGATCAGTGCAGGTTTGAGTTTGATGTTGAAGATGAGATCTTTTCTTGTTCTGTCCTCATAAAGTATTGCAACCCATGGGATCTTGGTCATGTTGATGTTGAACTCTCTTATGCCTCTGTCTGTTGAGACTAAGATGACTTCAAATGAGCCTTTTTGGAGGTTGTAACTTCATTGTACACATCTACGAGATAGACAAGTGAAGGATCTAAAAGGTGGACACCAGTGTGCACGAATTAGTCATGATAACTCGAAACAAAATACAACATATATCACCAACATACCTTAATAAGCAAAACGACTTCATGGCCCAATGGATAAGGCGCTGGTCTACGAAACCAGAGATTCTGGGTTCGATCCCCAGTGAAGTCGCATTTTTTTGAACTTTTTTTAAAAGAAAGTATATATTATAAAGACAGCTTTCTGCTACATAGAATAGAGCCAGTCTTTTGAAACGCTAGACAAGTCCAAGGAAGCAAAAGCCTTAACATAACAACAATTTACATCTAAAACATATTCACTTTTCTTGTGGAACTTCACCGAGTCTGTTAAGTGTATCAACAATTTCACTCAAACAAGCGATTAGCTCGTCTCCTTGCTGTTTCACAAACTTTAACTTGTCTTCAATGCCAATACCATCCTCTGTTTCACTTCCCTTCGCTAGATTTCTCCCGACTATAGCATGTATCATGTCAGCTTTCTCACCTAGCTTCGCTTCCAACGCTTTGACCTTCTCTTCTACACTCATTGTTTCTTCCTCTTCTTCATCAGTGGAGATTTCTACCACCGGCTTCTTCTCTTCCATGGTTTTCTTCTGATGGGTTGCTTTTGCACGTTGCCCTTTACTGTTTTCCATAACTATGTTCCTCCGTGGCTCCTCTTCTGTCTTTCTCTTATGTGGCGGATTCTCCTTCACGACGACCATTGTTCGCTGTCTTGACCTTTTTGATCCTGCACAAGCTCATTTAAAAAACCAGATGATTCAAAGGGGTTGGCAATAAACACAGTAGTGCACTATAGCGCTTATGGTTTCATGGGAATCACAACAGAACACAGTGTTAATACAGAGATGCTTAATAAACTATACCAACAATATTCATCCTTTTGTATCTCAAAATCTATGCTCAATTTGTTCTTAAGATTCCTAAGAAAGACAAAAGTGTTGTTCTTTGGTTAAGGGACTAAAGAAGAGAATGTACCTAACTCAGCAGTGACATCAACAAGGTCAAAATCTTCTTGTTCTTCCGGGTCACTATCACTATCAGGTTCAGTCCCAGCTTTGTTCTCTTGGATCATCACAACCGCATTGATGGCTTGGAAAAGCTCGTTATCTACATTCCCAGGGAGATTCACTTTCCTCCTCTTCTCACTACTCAAGGACCAATACGAATGGCCACTGCCTTGTTCCTGAGATTCCCACTGCTTGATCTGGCTGTAATCAGAGACCAAAGAATCCCATTTCCTCCTGCACTGGTTCAGAGTTCTGTTTACATCCAAAGCATGACAGTTCTCTGAGATCATTGTCCATTTCTGGAAGCTGGATAAAGCATTGGAACAGTCTGATTCAACGGCAGCGATCTCGTTGACGAGGATCAGACAGTCTTTGAGTGTCCAGTCCGGAGCAACTTGAGAACGTGTTCTCCGTGAACCAGAAGAAGTGCCTCCCTCCATCTTAGGTAACTCACTGCATTTTTTTTTGGTTAACGAGTACATTACACAACATAAAGTTAATTAAAAAATGAACAAGAAGACAATACACACATATACTATTACAATACATGGTAGTGATGTATCTTTGCATGTGTGTTTTATATACATGAGATGTTTATGCATACTAGATCAGAACTCAAATGAATCATAAGCAATTGAGATTCATGATTTTTGAGCTCTTTCGATTCATATTTTAGCTGTAATTTCAAATGGTAACGATATTTGATCGGCCGAAGATGCAATTCTACATCGTAGAAAGTGGCGATTAAAAATTGAGTAGAGAAGAGCATTACCAGATATAGATATCCTCTCGTCGGAAACTGCTTCTGGAGAACGACACAGTCCCAATGTCACTGTCATCAGACCACGAGAGAGGGAGTAGTAAGAGATCTGTTTTAGTGAAGCCCAAACCCATGTCATGGACAAAAGTTACAAGCCCAAAATATTTTGTTTTTTTTGTCTACGGCCCAACCTATTTTATCTAAGTAGAAAAATAGTAGCAGTTTTTAATACAAAATTATATGTTCTATTAATCCCCTTTTAGTAGTTTTTTACTTCAGCCCAAACAAATTTAGTGGTTTTATTAATAATTTTAGTGCTAGATAATTGAAGGAAACATTATACATGTATCTTTGTTTTGTGATATAAGTGATGTTTGTAAAATCAATTGTGACGGGAAAGTTACAAATTTAGTCTTATTCCTAAGCATAACTGTTCGGTTTTTTTATTGATTTTTTTTTCCAGGGCATAAAGATTCGACACCACTAAAGTACTTTTAAATGTTTAGTTTGGATTAGATTCTAATTTTTAAAAATTTTAGTTTAGATATAGTAACACACATTGTAAACTCAATTGAATCCATTTGAAGTATGTGTTAGGTTCTACACCAGGTTTGTTTACCCAAATATTTAAGTGTGATTCAAATGTAGACACTTTAGTCCACAAACTTGACAATATTAAACAATGTTCACCAATAAAAATTTTGGTGGAATGATTTATAAATAATTGTTAAGAGAAAAAAATATAAACAAGTTAAAGTTACCAACTAACAATTCTTTAAAGTAGGAAACATAATTTAAATTTTAAAATAAATGATCATTGTTGAAGTTTAAGAAGTAAATATATTCATGACTCAACTTCAAATACAATTGTCAAAACGTAAAAATTCAACCTTTGACCAAATATCAATATATATATATATGTTTTATGTTTAGTATGCGTTTTGGAATTTTAGGATTTTTGGAACAATATCTATTCAATATTATGTCATATTCAATTTAAATTTGTTTCGTGTTAATTTCATAATCCATAATATTGTAGAAAAAAAATTATTGGATATTCATGTCGGATTTAGTTCGATTCAGTTTCATTTTTATCATATTGAATTTGGTTCGAAATTTAGGAGTCGATTTATTTGTCAATCCCTACTTATTCCCATAAGTCAAGCCCCATGGATAATATTGTTTTTATGTTGCTATCAGTGACGGTTGGTAATGTATGTATCTGCGTTTGTGTAACAAATACATTCTGACTCTTGTGTTTTGTGATGCTGACAGATTGTGTCTTTGTTTTGCCTCAAAGGTACAAGAGTTTCATAAATAATTTAAAGCTGAAAAACACCTTTTGTCTTTAGAATTGACAATATATAATATATATCTCTGAAAAATTGATATCTTGAATAATTTAGAAATTAACACTGATTTTCTTAACGCTGATTTATTAATTTATATATGTATAACCATTCGTTTGGAAATAATTCAATCCGTACGGAAAATATTGAGTTATAGATTTTGGAGATCAATTTAAATTAATATAAAATATACTAAGATTCCCTTTGTCTTGAGAACAAACGATATTTCGAAAAGGGCCAGAAACAAGTGTCTGCACCGGCCCGTCACGTCACCAATGGACCGCGGAAGAGACAAACAAACCAAAATGCGTGCGTGGCATGAACTCGCGGTTCTGCTCTCTATAAAAACTCTTCTTCCTCCACATCGCCTCCTCCTCCTCCTCCTCCTCCTCCAAACCAGAGAGAGATTCAGGGAAACGAGGATCAAACGAGTGTTTGTCAGCTCGTAGGAACCAAAACGCCGTCGTTCCCTCGCCCATTCTCTGTATTCTCTCCTCCCACGGCTTTCTCAGCTTTTCTCGCGTTGTAATCTAATCCAATCACGAGCGGAGATCTTTGTCTCTCTTCACGAAGATCGTGTTCGACGGTAAAGTTTTGAACTTTTCTCATCCCGCATTTCGGTTTAGAAATGTTCTTCTATTGCATCTTCTCACCGTTTGTTTTCTATATTAGTAATCTGATGAAATGTTCTTTACTGTTTGATTATTATCATTGCACCTAAATAAAAAGTTAACCCCTTTTTCTAGCTTTTGTTTTTGTTCAAAAATTTTGGTGGTTCATGTCCTTTTACCTGCATCCCTGCCATGGAATCTCATAAGCTATCTATATATTTTGAAACAAAGAAGATTTGGGTCTTAATCTTGTCTGAGCTGTCCTGAAGAGAACCCTAACATTTGGAACATTTGGTCCACTCGTGTTTTGTGTTGATTGTATATTGCACATGTGTTCTTTTGGCCCTTGCGTTGTCTTTTCTACATGTTCTACCTTTTTATCCGGCATTTATCTTCCACTAGTGTCTTAATCTTTGAGTTTCTATTTTGGTGTTTCACAGCAATTAGCTCCAGAAGATGGTGATGTGGGTCTTTGGCTATGGCTCTCTTGTTTGGAACCCAGGATTTCAATACGATGAGAAAGTGTTGGGTTTCATCAAGGGTTATAAACGTGTCTTTGATCTTGGTAAGACATTGTTCCTTTTACTTACTTGATTGATTTATATCGTCTTTCCAAATATTGATGATTTGGTTAATCTTTTGTGTGTTTGATGTGTTTCGCTAGCTTGCATTGATCACAGAGGTACACCAGAGCACCCTGCAAGGACTTGCACACTCGAGAAAGATGAAGAAGCCATATGCGTAAGTAGAAATTCTAAAATGTTATATATGATTCAAGGATCCTAGAGTCTGTTCATGAGGTCTACTTAGTTTACTCACACCTTTCTCCTTTTCTTACTAACAATCCAGTACTTTCTTGACAGTGGGGTATTGCATTCTGTGTCCGTGGAGGACCAGAAGTAGAACATTTGGCTATGGAGGTATGTCTCTCCATTCTAAAAACTAGATTTGATGTATCATGTCCATGCCTTTGTGTTGATCATTCTATTTATGCACAGTACTTGGAACGTAGAGAGTGTGAATATGATCTCAAGACATGTGTAGAGTTTTACAAGGTGAGTCACAACATGCCCTATTCCATTGAATAAACCTCTTCTCTTTTACTCGAACTGACCTCAAAAGTTTATCTTCTTGAATTACACAGGAAGATGATCCCCTGAATCCAGCTGTAACCGGAGTGATGGTGTAATTGTTTTCTTTCTATGATGCTGTGTCTTTTGTATTTCGTTTACAAGTCTGTGTTGTGAATTGTTACTGATGTAATTTTTTTTACCATCTTCAGATTCACTTCTACTCCAGACAAGGTCTCTAACAAGTATTACCTTGGACCTGCGCCATTAGAAGACATGGCAAAGTAAACACTTAGCCTCTCAATACCATCTTCTTCTGTTCAATTTATATGCTAGATTCTTGTCTCACACTAGCTTGGTTTTTTCTATATGGTAAGACAAATTGCGACAGCCAATGGACCATGTGGTAACAATAGAGATTATCTCTTCCTGCTTGAGAAGGCAATGCACGACATAGGTGAGTCCAAAGCTCCCTTTTCCCCAACATGATGACGAAATTTTGAAGTCTTTGTGCAAATAGACCATTGATAATCATTATTTAAACCAAACAGATACATTGTTGTTGATGTGTTGAGTTTTTTTTTGTTGTTTCATGAAGGGCATGAGGAGGAGTATATAATAGAGCTGGCGAATGAAGTGAGGAAAGTTCTTGCGGAGTCATCGACGAAGAAGGTAACACCGGTGAAGGAATCAAGAGCGAGCCCTGTGGCTAAGAAGTCGAAGAGCAATGTCCCCACGGCTCATCAGATACTTCCTCATCAACCTGAAGCTGTTGCCACTAAGATATAGCTCTTGTACTTTTGTCTTTTAATTGGCTTTAGAGACAAGTCATTTGTGAAAGCACAAACTTCGTTTGCTTTTGAGTAGAGGAGTTTAATCTTTGTGCGTTTGGAACTCTGTTGTCTTATGTGTTATCCAGTACTGGTTATGTTACCTTTCTCAAGCACCTTTTGAAGAAATTAAAATATGTAGACGTAACTTAATACTAGTTCGTACATGAGAAAGATTTCAATAAGCAACACTTATAGTTTGTATAACTAACAAATGTGAGATGTTGCATTATCGTACAAAATTTAGTTTAGACTTGGAGGTTTTTGTTTCTTGTGCGTCAGGGAAGTGTCCTAATATCTTTTTTAATGAATATATATATATATACTCATAGCTGGTTATGAAATCAGTTTGGTTTGATAGGTTTTTAAGAAATGGTTATGAATCTGGTTTTGTTTAGCAGTCCGTTACTTCGGTTTTAAATTAAAAATAATAATAGGTAGATAATATCGATCTTAATCAAAATTCCAAGTCGAATTTATCAAACTAACCAAAATTTTAAACTGAACTTCATAAAAATGACTAAAATATTTAGCCATAAACCCAAAAAATTGGTTAAATTTGACAGAACTTTCATAAACTAAATGAATAACCAATCGAACCAAATTTTGTCCAAAAAGATTATGAACAGAAAAGAAAAACGAATTAGCCAAACCAAACTAACCGCTCGAACCAAACCCAGAGACGCACAATGCATTAACAACATAGTGCTATTTGCTCCCTAATGGGAAAGAATCAGTCAGGTGCACAAAAAAAAAAAGAATCAATCAGAAAACTTATTGGGCTTGTTATTATAACCCCGTAAGGACAATTAAGTATTGGGTCTTTAGGTAAACTGTGCTATCTCGGCCTAATATACTGAAGAACCCAAAGAAAAAAAAACGAGAACCCGACTTGGGGATTAAGTTAGTTCTTCTTCTTCTTCACCCTTCTAATCAGTCAGTCATCACCGTAATCTTCGATTTTTAGTCGTAAAGCTCTCAGCTCAGAGATTCTTTTCTCTCACACAAGTTACGAAGCCTACAGCAATGGATCTCAATCTCGATGCACCGCACTCTATGGGGACGACCATCATCGGCGTCACTTATAACGGAGGCGTCGTTCTCGGAGCCGACTCACGTACCAGCACCGGTGAGCTTCCTCTTCTTTTGTTTCATTATGCTTAAGCTTATATAAGAGATCTGATCTGCGTTATCACCATCATCTGAGTTTTCCTTGTGATTATGCGGTTTCTGGGAAAAAGTTTAGTTCTAGGGTTTACTTAGCTTCTTTATATGTTAAATTGGAATCGTATGTCTCGATAAAGTTCCTGTCTTTTAGGGTTTTAGGCTGAAACTTGGAGCTGTTTTGGTGTTGGCGTAGTTGAATGTTTGTAGATGCACCTACCTTCGAGGGTGTTTTTGATTGTTCTGTTTGGGAGAAAAGCTGATGGAATTGGGATCTGTTATTACTCTGCGCAGGCATGTACGTAGCGAATCGAGCTTCAGATAAGATCACACAACTCACTGACAATGTCTACGTCTGCCGTTCTGGATCGGTAATCTCTCCTTTGTGTCTCTTAGGGTTTTACTATGTGGCTGCATTTTACTGATTAACACAAAGCTCTTCTTGTTTCTTTTGTAGGCTGCTGATTCTCAGGTTGTCTCTGACTATGTCCGCTACTTTCTTCACCAGCATACGTGAGTGTTTCATTCTTCCCCTTGGTTCGACCAAACTACATGACTTGATACTTATTATGTCCTATATATTCGTTTCTTTGCGGTTTTGCAGAATTCAGCTGGGACAGCCTGCGACTGTAAAGGTATCTGCCAACCTCATTAGGATGCTCGCTTACAATAACAAGGTACATGTTTTTCTTAAAGCTTGCAGCATTTTGGTTGTTTCATTAGAAAATTAGACGCTGAGTAGTGGGGAGTGTGGATGGTGTTTCATTTTCTACCAGGTCGTTTCTTGTAGAGAAAATATTGAATTAGAATCACTGATAACTTTTTGGAAGTGTGATCTTGAGAAATATGGCAATTTGCTTACGTTTCATTGATGCATAGACATTGATGTTACATGTCGAACCTAGCTTGCTAGTGTATATGAATCTCCTGTTGTTCTTAGTGTTTTTGTAGTGGCTGCTCTCTAGTCTGAAAAATGAAATCGTATAATGGAAATGTTGCAAGTTTCTTTTCTAAATGCTACTGTATCCTGTGCTCAAGAAGTATATATATTCTATTGTATATATATAGATCCCAGATTTCTGTATTTCAGTGTTGTTTGATAGAGAGGGAGATGCATGTATAGTGCGTTATTGGATGCTTTTTCCTTGTTATGAATATAGGGATTTGTTGACTTAAGCATTGTATGTCTTTGTTGGGCAGAACATGCTGCAAACTGGCCTCATAGTTGGTGGCTGGGATAAGTATGAAGGCGGGAAGATCTACGGGATTCCACTTGGTGGAACTGTTGTGGAGCAACCGTTTGCTATTGGAGGTACAAACCAGATTGTTCTCTCTGATGACCTTTGGGTTTTGACATATCTGTATTAGTTTAAGTTCGCTTTCTTATTTTCTTATATGATATTTAGCTTTCCTGTTAAAAACTATTTGAATTGTGTGTGTTTGTGTAGGCTCTGGTTCGAGTTACCTTTACGGGTTTTTTGATCAGGCCTGGAAAGAAAACATGACCAAAGAAGAAGCTGAGGTATGGAAGTTCAGATCATTTTATCTGTTTATGCAAAAACCGCTCAAACCCCCGTTTGTTGTAACTGATCCTTGCTATTGTATTTATGCTGTGTATTTTTCAGCAACTTGTTGTGAAGGCGGTTTCACTAGCCATCGCCCGTGATGGAGCCAGTGGAGGAGTTGTACGGACTGTCATAGTAAGATATCCCTCTGGCCAAAACTCTGTTAAGCTTAAGACTAGTATGACCTCTTTAATGAAGCTCAGTCAACAAAACTTCTTTTGATGTTTTTTTTGAACAGATAAACTCAGAGGGAGTGACCAGAAACTTCTACCCTGGGGATAAGTTGCAGCTTTGGCATGAGGAGTTGGAGCCACAGAACTCCTTGTTAGACATCCTCAACGCTGCTGGTCCTGTACCAATGGCTATGTGATGCAGACAAGGCTCGTTCTCTCACTCTGCTAAACAAACGTTCTAGATGTTTCTTTACATGTACCGATGTCTTACTCTAAACTCTTTGAGGTTCTTTTGGATTTGACCCGATCTGTCTTTTTTATTAAATGGATATCGTGTTTGTTTATGGTTGTGGTTTTAGTCCCTCTGTCCCGAAATTGAATTACTAGAAACGTTGCCATCTTCTTGTAATCACAACCTTTGACTACTTACACAACGAACACTTCAACTTTTATACATTGTTAGATATAAGGATGCAGGAATTGGACGGAGCCGGAGAGACAGGAGAAGATCAGTATCTTATCAGGGAATGCTGGTCATGATCTCTTTGTCTAAGGTAGTCTCCAGGATCCCAGAGATTGGCTTGCATGATCATGTATTCCCAAGAACACTTTATGATATGTAATTTCATTGAAAAGCTAATTACTTCTTTTTGTACTCAAAGGGCTTAAAAAAGACTTGATTCTTCCTGCTGTTTATATAGCCAGCCACTTGGTTTTGTTTCGAGACGGATCATCTCTAGTGGTTCATGAAAACAAAATCAACTTCTTGTGCATATTTCTTGGTTCAGCTTGCTTCGGTTCGGTCGATTAATGATTGACTTTCCTTTGTCCAGTTTATTTTTAAAGCAGTAAACTAGGAGTCATGGACGTACAGTTATAACGATTTTAAGTTTCCGAGGCATATGGTTTGTTTAAGATTTCTTGCTGGATCATGCTGTCTTATTTGGGACTTGCCACTCCTCTAGTTGCTCAGTATTCTCGAGATCAGGTTCATGAGAATCACTACACATGCATTATTGGGTGGTTGCTTAAAATGGTGATAAGTCTCAGGGTACATATGTCATGTGACCTTTCCGTTTTATCAGATCTCAGCTGCTTAACCTTCTTTGACTTTGACCACCCCCTTCAACCATGTGTGTGTTAGAGAGAGAGAGCATATCATTTTAATCTAGAATCTTTATTGATTTTGGGAGGATACCAAGATCATTCCTTTTTGATATTGCCGTACTGTGTTGAGGGTGAATCGTTAACTGCATGTGATTTCAATAATGAAGGCTACTTGATTAGAGAAAATGTTGCATGTGATGCTGCGACTATGTTATTATATTCATACTTATTTAGCACTTATTTCGTTTGTAAAAGCATAGATCTTTGTGGCGTTTCTTAATCTAAATAGTTTAATAACCACAGTCTCCACTTGATGATTAAAAAGTACAATGCCATAGGTACTTTCATCATCTTTTCACACTAATATAAATATATGATTGATGTTAGTTACCCTATTAGTTTATGTTATGCCTCTGATTACTTGGCATAACTGTAACATCAATACAAATGTGTAGTTCCCGCTTTGAACGGTGGATGCATAGATAGAAAAACATATGATATAACCCTGGGACCTAAAGCTGCCATATGAATAGCATAGTGGTCGAGTTTAACTTAAGCGGATATAGAACTTGGTGGGTACCATATTAGTTTACGCTTTAGCCTCTAAGACCATGCTTACCATAGCTCCAACACTTCTTACACTAATACATTCTCTCATGTTCATTTGTACTGTGTTATACTCTTAGATGATGTTTTGACTTTTATGATATATCACAATTAACAGAGATCTTTTCATGTTTTTCAATCTTTTTTCATTGATCAGTTTGTACATTGCATTTTCCAAAAATCTCTCTGTCTCTCATTCTTTTTCTCTTTGAAGTTGCATAGTACACAAGCCTCCCCAAAGGAAAAAGTGGGAACATGGAAGAAGAATGGTTCAAAGCAACAAGCAAATCAAACACACACACACAAAAAAAAAACTATCTGCACATTGGACTGTGAGCTTGATGAGATGGAGTCTTAGGGCAATCTGAAGGATGACGATAACTTATCACTTCCTCAGTAGTTGCATTGAACCTGCACTCCTGTGTGGTCAGGTACTCATCAGTCTTGTTGTCTTCCATTATCTTCAAAATGCTCTCGAACACAGCAACTTCACAAGGAATCTTCAGAACACCAGCTTGTTGAAACCCAAACTCTTCTTCTGCCTCACGCAACAGCGCTTGGAAAGCTTGATGGGTAAGGTACTCCGTTGGTATCTTGTATCTCTTCTCCTCCTTCCCCACTGAGACGGCTAAGTAGCCTTTAGGAACAGCTGTTACATCTGTGAAGGATAGTGTCCTCTTCAGAAACTTGATGCTCTTACTTCCACTTCCACTTCCAGTTTTGTTGATGTTGGTGATGTCTTCCTCATTGTTAATCTTGTTGTTGTTGGCTTGTTTTGATGCCTGAGCCACTTTACGCCATTTCTTGAGGATCTGTTGAAGCTTTACGATCTCTCTGATTTTGTTTGACTTCTTGGCTTCCATGGCAGAAACAGAAGAGAAAATAATATGTTCTTTGTGTTTGATTATCTTTGTGTTGTGTAGTGAAGGAGACATGGTGGGTTGTTGATGTTAGGGAGATATATAGAGGTGTTGATGTACATTTGGGAATCTTGTTTTAATTTTTAAACAGACTAGTTTTTAAATTATATGTTTAACATATTTGACTAATCATATGTTTTTGGTTATCTTAATACCCCAACTTGGAAAAACCTAGAGTTGGTTTATTACTTCAAGTTTGACCTTCTATTAACTTAAACCGCTATTAATGCCATGTTTGTTTATGCTTTTGGGATTGAGTATTAAATCCGCAATTTGTAAACATTTTGATATTGATAACACCAGTGGTTTGATCAAAGATTTACTAATTCTTCTACATATCGCAAAGAGTATTATTTCTCATACTTTGTAATAATATTTTTTGTGTTAAAAAAGTTCATGTTGATCATCTATAATACTCAATTTTTGTTTTAATAGGAAGTTAAATAGAGTTTTTTCTATTATTATTTATATTAGAAGTTTGTAAACGAATTATGGTGACAGAGAGAAGTTGTTCAGAAAAAGTGACAGAGAGAAGAAATAACTTCAAACGTAAGAAACTGAAGCGGTGATGTTGTGGAGACGAGAGAAGAAACAAGAAAACATGAAACATGGAGGAAGGCTTAAGATCCCAGGAATCTAATAAGGATTGGATCACTTCATCATTCTTTTCCTTTTCCATAAATATATAACTCGATATACTTTGTAGTCGTGGAAGCTTTATATCACAAACGACAAAGGAAAAAAAGTTTTTTTATAACTTGTCTTCTACCAACGCATCCTACAAGAAGTCCCATTCGAACATGAAAGGGCCAAGGACTTCTATTTCTACGTCACTGTTCCTGCGGCTTCGGGGTTTAACTGCACCTCCCCATGTGAACTTTTTTACTCCTTTTCTCATTTTGTTGAGTTAATTTATTTATCCAGATCTAATCGTTTTATAACCTTGCATGTGGCTTTGCTTTTTTAGATAACTATATTATTATTTTTTTTCTTTTCTAGTTAACTATATTATTATTTCCCTAAAAGAAATTTTATAACCAAAGGTATGTAGCATTTCTTAAAAGAGAACAGTCTGGTTAAGTCACATATTTCAATATCTTAATTTACCCTATACATTTGAAACATACCTTGTATATATTTTGTAAGGTTCGATTCATTTTTCTACAGCCTCAAGTTAAACTTTTAATTAAGTAAACTATGCGGTGATGGGCTAGTGGTATTTTGAGAAATCTTCAGATTCAATTCGGTCTGACTTCAAATCTTTGTGTGGTTACTCAAAGTAAAGTTTAACATCTATGTTCTTCTAGAATGACCGAGACATTACTTCGGCCGATAATGTAGAATGTTACGGACATTCATTGTTAGTTTAGATTTATTTCGATAAAGTTCAGACTACACCAAATTATCTTTAAAAGATAATTTTTAAGTAAATCAAAAAAATTGCAAATAAAGAATATTTGAAAATATTTAAATGCAAAATAATGATTAGCTCTGGTGACTAAATCATATGTTCATATTCGAATTCATGTAATGTTTTATGATATCAACAACAAAAGGTCGGTTTAATATTCCATAAATAAAAAGTTGACGCCCATTTAATTAAATATGAAACTTATCTTTAATGTCTTATTTAGTATTATTGCATTCAAGTTTTCAGACTGACGACAGTTTGCATGTGGTGGTGATGAAAGCAATGAATATATCAGTGACAATTACGCAAAAGAATAATAAAACATTTCGTATAATAATACTATTACTTCATCAGAATATTAATATATGGTCGTTTTAATAATGAGTTTATATAACTGGAAAACTAACTCATTTAAACGGTAGAACTTATAATTCTAATTTATGATTCGTCTAGCGTTATAGTACACCAGATAGATAAAATTAATTACTTATAATTTTAATCTATGATTCGTCTAGCGTATAGTACACCAGATAAATAAAATTAAAGGCAAATCTTTCAAATAACCATTTTTTAAGTTTGTCACAAAAATAACTTTCAAAAATAAAAATGACAAAACTAGTTTTTTTTATTTTTAAAAATTATTTTTTTATTTTTTCAATTTTAAGTCTTACCTCCAAAACTCCACTCCATAACTCTAAACCTTAAGTCTAGATCAGTTAACCCAAAGGATATAAATGTATATTAATCATTTTTTAATATTTTAATAAATGTTATTTTGATCATTTTTTTTTTAAAGATTATTTTTGTGACAAAAATATTTTTAGTGTTATCTTAGGGTATTTCTCTAAAAATTAATTATAGAATATCTTACAGTGTATGGGTTGATTAATGTCATTCGGTCTCATAATTCTTTTAACTGATATCAACTACTACATTTTACGAATCAAGTTAAATATTTTTTTTCAAATTTAATATAACATTAATTAGTTATTTATCTATTTTAGATATTATGTATTCTGCAGTGTCCACCGTACCACTGGTTTTTTTGTCTGCAGTGTCCACCGTACCACTGGTTTTTTTTGTCTGCAGTGCCCGCGCTGTGGCGCAGAAGAGAAAACAAGTAACCATATGGTCTTTGAATGTTTTCCCTTTATGCAAGTTTGGACTCTATCGATCATTCCTCGTTCTTTGGATTGTTTACTTTGACACAGAAAGTTGGCTTCTGGCCTAGAAAGTAGAAGAGACTCAAAATAATGAAGAAGATATGTCGAGACAAAAAATATATTTAGGAGCACAACTGTTTGAAACATTCTTAATAGTATACATAGTTTTGATGTCAAAAAAAGATAAGCACACTTAGATGAAAAACATGAAATTCACAAATCGTCTCAGATTAGTCATCAATGAACCGAACCGTGTGTAAACCACTGAATATGTTGAAACAAAAATATATTTAGGACAAAAGACTTATTTTTACACTAAAATTAGTATATAATATCAAATGTACACAATCTTTTGATAGTGGATAATTGCACACAATTTAAATATAACAATCTATTTCTACACACAATAAAAGTTCGAACTCCGTTTCCATATAACCTTTGAAAGATGAATTAATACCGACAAATGATTGTTTAAAGTTGGTTAGTGTTCTCTACTTTTAAACTTAACTAATGACTAACCTAACTAAACCCAAACGATCCGATTATGACCCAATTAAAGAATAAACCAGATAAAATATACTCAATACAATTGGATCTAATAAACCAACCTAAGATCCGAATTAAGCCAATTAGAAACCCTAAAAATCTAAATCTTCAAATCATCTTCCTCTGTCTCTCTCACGCTAAGAACAACATAGCTCCTCCAGGTCGTTCCTACTTCGCTTGGCAAGTCATGTAATCTCTATTTCTCTCTCTCTCCACTCAAATTTACAGATTCATTACTCATACTTTCTGGTTATTCACTATAAAAAACAAAATCTCTTCTCTGAATTTTAAAATTTTAGGATTCTAAATAATGAATCGATTTGGGGACTTTTAAAAGGGTTACAAGTCGAGTTTAAATTGAACCCTAGTTGAATCTTCGTTTGGGTCGTGTTGTACCAATACAACATATACAAATTGGTTTACTAACGGTTAATGTCATAAACCATTAAAACCAAGCCAAATTTTGGTATGTGTGAAAACGGATTTCGAACTTGTGTGTAAAAATAGGTTGTTATATTTAAATAGTGTGCAATTAAGCTGAAGTCAAAAGATAGTATACATTTGTTACTATATAATAGTTCTGGTTATATATTTAGGAGCACAATATTATGGGTCGTGGGTCGAGGCAGTATGCCGATCTGCTCTGAGGCCTACGAAACTGAAGGCCCAACAATGGCATCTCCCTCATGATTTTATTTGTTTTTAAAAAGCAATTTGATTAATTAATATAAAATTTAATTAAAATTGTTTTAGAGATATGTATGAAAGTGATATTCAAATTATTTTTGAAACGATGACATAGAGAAATTATCCTGGTTTTATTTGTGATTTTTTTCTGAATTATCAAACCACTTTATGAAAGAAAAAAATATTGAAAGCTCAGAGATAAATCGCAGGTTATATCTAGGGTTTCCTTATTTTTTTTATTGAAGGATTTATATAGATAAACATTATGTTTATCTATATAAATCCTTCAATAAAAAAAGATAAGGAAACCCTAGATATAATCTGCGATTCTTCTTTTTTTGTTATTTAACTAAAAAACTGCGATTCTTCTGATCGTAACCTCTAGGATAAAACATGGCTTTGGCTGTTCTTCGATCTTGTCTTAAGTCAAGACTAACTATGGGTGTGCCTCGTCAACTAATAATATTGGCACCGAAAGTAACTTGTGGGGAGCTTCATGCTCCAGGTCCGTTGATACATACCCGATCTAACTTCTTTCTAATAAAATACAATTTGATTCTACTTATTTGTGATATTGGTTTATAGAGTTTTTAGTTTTATTCTGGTTAAGACTTTGGTTTTGTCTTACAATGGTTTTAATTTTCTCTCTACAGGAGCTGAGTTTCTAATGACGGTTGCATCTAAGATAAGAGCTTTTTCTTCTCTTACTCGGCGTGAACGCAACATGCGGACTACATTCGACACCTTTAACTCGCCTGTCATTGAAGCGTTCAAACTTGGATCTCGCATAATTAGCCTGGAGATGATACACGATGAGAAAAACCACGGTTCTATGTTGTGTCACATGGATGGCACTACAATACGGTCCAACATTATCGTGTCACACAACAAATACAAAGATGATAACTTCTTACAGGTGCGTTAAATTTACCTAACTCTTAACTGGCTTCTTAAAAGTCATTAAAATTTTGAAAGGTGACACTTCAGATCTTAGTCTAATTTGGGTTCTTAAAAATACGTTTTAACCTTTTTTTTTTCTTTTTGGTAAACATGTTAAGGTTTATTATGATGAGACGAGATATGGTGAAAGATGGAGATCTCATGACCCAACCGATCGAGAGATCATATGTTCTCATCTTATTGAAAGATCGATAAGACCATTATTTACTTCAGGATTCCCTGCTAACGTTATGGTATAGTAATTGTTACTTTAAAATACAAATTATTCATTTACAGGATCATAATTATTGTGTTTTGTAGGTAAACGTATGTGTTTTAAAAAAAAACTGGAGACATGAGGCTGATGCTGAGTTAATGGCGATCATTGCAACTTCAGCTGCTCTAATGAAATTGAATATCACTCGGGCTGGACCAATAGGAGTCATCCGTATTGGAAGGATTAATGAAAATATCATAATAAATCCTACCATTGACGAGGTAAACTTGATGAGTCACAGTTTCAGTTTCCTCCTTTTATTTATTTTTCAATCATCGTTGATCATGGTTTCAAATTTATGCAGCAAAGTAGAAGTGATTTCAACTTGTTATATGTATGCACACGTCAAAACACTATCATGGCTGACCTGGTAGCTAGTGAGATCTCAGAGAGCGATCTAGCAACTAATCTAAAGCTAGCTCAGCTAGAGGTAGTAGCTAGGTTACACAAATTCTGTTAATTCTTTGTATATTTTTTTCTGCTAAAGAAATAATTTAATATATATTGGCGTTCTACCTTTTGTTTGTGCAGGCTGTTAAATGCATTGACTCTCAAGAAAAGTTGAGAGAACGTTATGAGAAGGACAAGAAAGTTCAACTGTTGACATCGAACTCTATGAATTTGCCTAAGCCCTTGATTGGTATAAGTGAAGACAAAGCAATAACATTATGCTATAGAAGCAGTAAGATACATAAACCGTGTGCTTTCGTATTAAATAAAAAGTTTTGTTGAGCAGGATACAAGTTATTTTCACTACTTTTAGTGATTTTAATCCGTTTCCACGCACAAAATGTGTGTGGCTAGCTAATACTTCTTCCCGGGCTTGATTCATATTTTCTCTTTGTAGGATCTAAATCATCAAATTATGGTGGACTTGAAGTTGCTCTAGAGCAGGTTAGTCATGTGGATAAGGATTTGTTTTTGATATAGCTAATATGTTTACCATACTTCTGTTTGTTACAGTCACACTGTGCAGATAATACGTCGGAGGTAAACAGATTTGACGGGAGAAGTATCCACCAAATAAGACCAGTACACTGTGAAGCTGGTTATTTACATGCCTTGCATGGGTCATCACTATTTTCATGCGGAGAGACACAGGTTAATTACTTTGTGTTGAACTAAACAGTCAAGTGTAATTATTTTGTCAAACTTTTACTCAAATCTGGTTTGTCTTTTTAAAGGTATTAAGCACTGCAACAATTGATAAACCTGGAGAAACGCAAAGTCAATTTAGGGTTGATTATGATTTTCCACCATTTTGTACAAATCATGTCGTAGACATTTTTTCACGTAGATGGCGCGAAATTGGTGACGGTATGTTCCACAACTTTATCTTTTTAAATATGTCTCCAAATAGTTTTCAGAATTAATCATTTGTTTTCGTTTTATGTGTGTATGGTAGGAATGTTTATTGAGAAAGCGTTGCTTGCTGTCATCCCCTCTCAAAGAGATTTTCCATATGCTATTCACCTTAACTCTACCGTGTTAGCCTCAGATGGCTCTTCATCGACCATAAGTGTTTGTGGAGGTATCCATCAATTTAAATATGCCATACTAATATTTTCAGTTAGCTTATTTTTATTTAGTTTTAACTACATGCCATAAACATTTTAAAATGAATTTTAATTAAAAAAAAATCGACAATTTAGCAAAATATTTTTGTATAATATTTATTTAAAATTTGGGGGGGGGGGGCTATTTCAAATGTTTCATCGAGTTGTGGCTAGGTACCGGCCATGTTAATATTATAACTTCATTACTAAAATGGTTTTGCTTCTCAGGTAGTATAGCTTTGATGGATGCTGGAGTTCCTATAAAAAGCCATGTTGCAGGTGTCTCTATAGGTCTTGTCACTGATGATGAGACAACCAACGGACAACTAAAGAGCTACCGTATAATAACTGATACATCGGTAAGTTGGTTTACTTTGTTTTTCACTTTGTGTAATGATTGGTTTAGAGGTTATTAGATGAGTTGAGTTCATAGAGATAACTTTATTTTTTTATTAGGGTTTGGAAAATGAGAAAGGAGAAATGGATTTGAAAATTGCTGGTACAAGAAAAGGTATAACAGCAATTCAGTTGGATGCAAAGTCAACTCTACTCTCGTTAGATGTCATTAGTGAAGCTTTAAAGTATGGACGTCAAGCCCATCTTCAAATTCTTGACCACATGGAGCTAGCAATAAATTCCCCAAAAGAAAAAAATAAAGATTGAAGATGAAACAGGTAATCATTAAAAGCTTTCAAGTTCTTGTATTGTTGCCTGAAATAATATTTGCCTACATGTAATAAACTATATGCATTCGACTTTTGTTTTCATCAAGAATATTATTACAACTTTTACCTGAGGAAGTACTTTCACAACCGATCTTTACTCTTTTTGCGTATAATCAACACCAACTTCTCTCTTTCCAATAAGGCATTACAAATGTCTTGCCCGGTGTTAGCTGTAGTTGAAGAAAGCAGAGAGCAGCTTATCTTGAAATACATTCTTTAGGACACAAAGAATTCGATGTATTTTATCAAGTTAGACATTTTTTTTATCAATGTATAATAACAATGCTAGTGAAAACTATCTCTAAAAACATTAAATTTTACATTGTGAGTAGAGTGAACTTACAATCTCAACAAAATATATGTAACAACCCAACTCGTGGGATTCAAGCTGGCTCAGAGCACGATCTAATCTCTTAGTTGTAAATTCTAAGCTCTTTCTAGATAGTTTATTGGTGCATTTAATGGTGACAACTTATTATGTGAGAGGACATAAACTCAACGAACATTAAGCGACTAAACTAAAAGCATCTCCAATCCATTGATATTTCTACTTTTAAAATAGCATATAGAAGTGAAATGGCTTCAACTCACCGCTATTTCTTACTCTATAATAAAGATTATTATTTTTTACTCTATTTATAAAGAAAGAAATAACATTCTTCTATTTTTTACTCTACATTTAGAGATTGTTATTATAGAGGAATGCATTGGAGTATATCTCATCTCTTTTATAGAGTTCTTTTATTTTAGAGGTAAAAATAGCAAAATACATCGGAGATAGTCTAAACGGAAACTAGAACGGATCAAAACGGCAAGTAGTCATACGCTTTGGAAGCAAAACGTTAAGACGTCTCCAATCACACAGCAGGACCACATTATTATCATAGTGGCAGTGCATTTATACATACCACCTTGAGGCTTGAGATCATAATCGACGTCGCTTCTGCTCCCTTGAGTCAATCGAACGGTCAAAACTTTGATTCTTCTAAGTTAATCTCTGCCGTTCATTTTAGTTAATAGAAAACAACAGAGATAAATCTCAACCGTCCATTGAGATCAAACCTACATTAAAACAGTAAAGAAAGAGCGGTAAGAAGAGAGACAGACCAGACCATCTTCAGAATCTCGAACAACAACGGAGAAGATTTGTCTCGACGAAACACTGTTTCTTTGTTTGTGTTCTGTACAATGCCGCCGAGGAAGAGTAACGCAGATGGAGAAGCAAAGGCGAAACCTTTGACTACGGCTTCATCGAGAGTGACTCGGAGCATGGATCGCCGAACTCGAAGTGCGACTCAACAAAACGGTGCTAAAGCGGCTGGATCCGTTACCAAGCTCGCGTCTCCGAAGAAGGTGAAGAGGAAGAAGTCAGAGGTTGAGACTGGGAGTGCTAAGAAGGCAAAGAAGGATGAGGAAGTTGAGAAGGTTGAAGACTCCACGAAGCCCAAGATTGTTATAGAGCACTGGTAAAAACATCTAACTGTTTATACCTTTTCGATTTCATGATGCAAAAGTTTGGGGCTTTTCCTAGAAATGGAAGCTAGAGCTTTGGTGGTAGTAATGATATTGAACTGTATGTTGAGAATGTTGTTTCAGTGTAGCAGTTAGGGTTTCTGTTTCTGATAGCTAGGGTTTCACCTTGATTCTGCGTAGTTGTTCTTACCAGTGTGAAGTTTTTTTGTTCTTGTCTTACTTAAAGCTTATTGGCAATGTTTTACTCTAATGATGACATGTTCCTTCTGCAAATGGGATTTGGTTCTGGTTCTTCTGTCTTGTTTTCTCTGACAAGTTTTTCATTTCTGTTGTTATGTTGTTGAAGTAAACAATGCAATGCTTTCAAGACAAGGGCTATTCAGGTGAAGGAAGGTCTGGAAGGTGCTGTTCCTGGTGTCACGGTGACTCTGAATCCTGAAAAGGTAATTCTTTTACTCCAGTTGAATAAGCTCACCGTTCAGGAATGTGTTAAACCTTGTTTCTCACATTTTGCTTAGTAGCAAATCTTCTCATTAGCTCATTTTTTCTTTTGATGTGCTCAAACAGCCAAGGCGGGGTTGCTTTGAGATCCGGGAGGAAGGTGGCGAAACATTCATCAGTCTTTTGGTAAAGCTTTCGTTTTCAATAGAAACAAATCTCAGTTTGTCTCACTTTTTTGCGTGGCTTATAACTTGTTCTGTTTGAGTGAGGTTTATTTGTAGTACTAGTTCTCATAACACAGCTTGTTCTATATGCATATGAGAATGAAAATCAACTCTGGATCAGTATTCAATACGCAGTTGATGCTATATTGACTTAACTTTTCGTCATTTGCACTCAATAGGGGCATGTTTAGTATGGTAAAGTGTTTTTAGTTGAATTCCAATGTGTTTTAATCAACTCTTTATGTTAGTTACTGTGAGTAGACATTAAGACTGTGTATTATCTAATTATGTAGGAGATGAAACGTCCATTTGCTCCAATGAAGGCTCTTGATATGGAAGAGGTCATCGAGGACATCATAAAGAAGATTAAATAAGAGAACTATAGACTGCAAATAGGCTCTCCTTGTGCCGACTATGTCCTTTGTTTCTACCTTTGCCTCAGTCTAATCAAGTAGGATTCCATAAAAGACTTTCTAGAGCATTGCCAGATTCACTTTTGTTGTTTCTGTATGAGCACTGTAAGTGCAGTCTCGTCGTTTTGCAATGCATGATTGGCTTTGGTTGATTTGTTTAGTTTGTGAGATTAACTCGTTTGTAAGGATAGTTAAACCATTTGTTGTTGTGATCAGGTGTGGTTTTGATATTCTTTGCATTGGTTAAACTATGTTATATCACACTTAGAACTGTGTAACAAGTTTAAAAGGACAAACATCAGATTTGCATTAATGATTACTGGTAAGTACAATGCATGATAAGTGAAAATTCACTACGTTTAGGTCTCACTTCCAATGGTCATGCTGCCTCTCTTGGTGAAAAAAAAATACAGAAGAAATGCTTTAAATCTCATCGACCATTATTGTCATCAAACCACATCACCTGATTCCAAACTTAGCAACCAACAAAGCTAGCAAGAGAACAACATCAAATCTCAAACCTGCCTTACAAGAAGAAGAGGATGCCCCAGCCTTATCAGCAGCTTCAATCTTCTCATTATCCGCGCTTGGAGTGGGAGCTGGAGAATCAACCTCATCTGTTGCAGGTGTATGTTTTGGAACATCAGTATCTGAAGCATTGTCTTCATCAGCTGGTCCAGGACCTGGAGCTTTCATGGGAGATGGAGGCGGAGCTAAAGGAGCAGGAGGTGGTGGAGGTGGGAAAATTTCAAGGCTGAGTCCAGGAGCCACAATGGGCATGCTAATCTGGACTATAGACAAGTTATATGGATTGTCGTACAACGCCTTAACATACTCAGCGACTAAAGGTGAACCCTTCACTCCTGAACCAAAGTAAACTCTTCCTTTTGATTTGGTACAGTTGAGGAAACCATTCAGCTCTTCACCTAAACCAGTTGTTTGGTATAAGGTAGTAAGCATTATGCTCTTCTCCTTCATCTCTTTAAACTTGATCTCATCGTAGTAATCAAGAATGACATGATTCATGAGGATGTTTTTGACCTCAACGTCTGATCTGTTAACGATAGGGCTGATGGCTTCATTGCTAACAGCAAGTAAGGTTATGGTCAGGTACTTGCTTATGGGTACATTGAGCTTGGTTTTGATCAAGAGATCATTCATGGTGCTGAAGTTGGAGTACTTCTCAAACGCCCGTGTGATGTTATCTGCTGTAACGGCCGTAGAGAAAAAGACGAGTGAGAAGAGACAGAGAGAAAGGGAGGCACTGAGAGCCATCTTGTGTGTTCTCTCTTTAGTATTATGAAAGCTAAAACCTCAGTGGCTTCTTCACACGTTTGGTATTTATGTAGATTAAGTGAGGAGGTTGTAGAAGAATGGTTAGAAGGAGAGATTTACTCTCTCTTTTTTGGTGCTAAGTCCACTCTTCTATTTTTAGCGTGTAAGAAGACTTGGCCGTTAGATAGTTTAGGCTTTAACTGTGTTTTTATTTGAAGGCTTTAGTTATTTAGGTTACTGCAATCTTGAGGTTTTATGTTGTGGTAGAAACTACAAGTGTGGTGGTAAAGTTTTTATAACAATTATGTTTTGGGTAATAGAAAAATATCAACCTTTTTTAACGCTGATTTGTTGTAATACAATTATGAAAAAAAAATTATATCCACTTTAAAGCTTACAGTTTCTTCGAGTAGAGATTTTAAATGAGAGTAAAGTGGACTCAACTCTCTCAACTGAAACACAAGAACTTTCCCCTTTGTTTCTCCATATACTTTTCTGTTTCTTTCTCAACTTTCCCCTTTGTTTCACTCCCCTCCATATACCTTATATAAAATATTTTCCATCTAATTATGCACTGCAAACAGAAATCCCTCAGTGGATGTTAAAAATAGATCCTACTCGTTCTAGTTTAAGAATTGAAGACATAAACACAACATGATAAAAAAAATAACAAAGAGTTTGGAAAAAGACAACTGCTAAATTATCAAAGACCAGATCCATATGTCTCTTTGTCTTACTCATTTTCTTGTTCTTTGGTTAGAGCAACTTCAAGACGCATGTGGCCTGGTTTGCCATCCATGGTTTTCCTTACTATGCCAACATGATCACCAACCAAACAAGTAAAAGGAGCAGAGCAACACTTGTAACTTAGGTAGAAGATTGCATTATTTGCCTTAAGCTTTTCACTAGGCTCTGTTGTGTAATCTTCAAAAGTTTCCACAACAACCTTCTTGAGCTCCAAGGGTAGGTAAGCTTCCAAACACTTCAATCACAATCATAAGAGGGGGAAGAGAACAAGTTTCAAGTTTAGTTCTTTGGGAGAGAAGAAGAAAATTGCAAAATTAAATACATACACAATCTGCTTCAGAGAAGAAGGCGACTTCCATGATAAGTTGCAGCCAGTCATTGTCATGCAACTCTGATTCCGGCACCTGCGAATCGAATGAAGGATACCTAAGGTTACTATAACTAGAGCAAACTAAAGCATATACAAGTTAAAAAACTCCATGAATGATCATCTGATGTTTATTACCACGTAATACTTTTTACTATCATGTTCCAAGGCTTCATCAGAAAACCATTTGGGCATTGGACGTCTGTAGAACTCATGTATTGCAGGAGTCTCTTTGTCCCATTCCTCATCCAGACGCTCGTTACCTGAACTCTAAAAACAGTTAAGTCCTCTAAATACACAATTTTCAAAAAAAGAGATTGAATAAAAATGAATTTCTTACGTATTTGTTTGATTCTGGAGGCTAAGTTCACCAACGAAATCATGGCCCCTAATGAATTGCAACGTCCATAATCACTTAACAGCGTCTGAAAAGAGCAGATAGAGCCAGTGGCGGGATCGGTCGCCTCCAAGGTTATGTAGAAGTTGATGTATGCAGTCAGATGCACACAATGTTTCTCCCAGCGTTTAAACTTAAAGTTTGTTCCCTGTCAAAAACGTACCAAAAATTCAGACAAAAAGACATAAGAGAATAGTAATGATTAATGATACCTTCTGAAGATTGTGACATTGGAGTCCAATCCTACCATAGAGATCGATCTCATAATTTTCACCCCAAGTAGAGGGAACTAATGTAGGCGGATCGTTATTGAAATCCAGATCAAAACCCTAACCAAAAAAATTCATTGTTCCTTGAGACTCACATATCATCCAAACGTAACATCATAAAGAATGTTACTTACATAGGCCTTCTCACAAAATCTCAAGGCCATCATGTATGGTACCGGTACCTGTACCGGTCCCCTTCGCCGTTCTCCGGTAGTTTCACACGTTCGAGCCCGCTTAGCCTCTGGAACTGTTGCCAACTCACTTGATTCTTTGTTAGCCATACCTTCCAAGCCCTTGAAATCTCTCAAAATCCCCAGCTCTAATCGTGCAGTACAAGACTACCGCCAACTTTAGCCTAAGTTGGTGGTGGCTGCCTCGTATATATCAGTTGGGCTAAGCTGGGCCGAATTTTAGTATATCTGTAATGTCTATTGGACTTCTCATCAAATAAAACACCTAATGATTCAATCTTATATGATCGATCATCAATTCCACATGAAGTTCGTTACTTGGAGAATCTGGATTTTCAAACATTGGATTTAACCAATTACCAATTTGTTCTCTCTCTCTCTAGTGTGTAGTTTTACTCCGACCTCCTCCTTCCTCTTGTTAAGAAAATGAAAGAAACTTGTTCATTCTCTTAAGTTCATACAATCTCATTGATTTTATGAAAAATCTAAAAACCTTTATGCACTATACATATGGTATCATCCTGATGGGGCTAATGACCATTTTGCAAGCTTTTGACCACTTGTTTTATTTGGTATTGTATAAGTTGTCATCGTCTTTTGCTTGTTCTGTTTTGTTTTCATGAGTGTCTAGGGATGACCGTGGTTCTTTCTTCTTGGGCTGGGTTGCTTGCTTATCACTGAGGCCTAATGGGTCACATGTATTACTCACTCAGGTGTATTATCATTCAAAGACGTAAAAGATTTTATATTCTTAGTATTCTATCTAATATTGAATTACACGTTTTAAGCAAAAAACATATGTTCTAAGTATATGGTCTTTTTACACAACCCACACATATAAATAACTCGAATATTAAAAAGTTTCGGATTGCACCAATTATTCGAATTGGCAACTAGGAGCACATATTCTCTTTGTTAACTTGCGAATACAACATCCAACCAAAAATGGATGGTCTAGTAGTAAACAAATTCTAAACTAAATGGTCCAGATTTGAAATAACAACCTCACAACTGTAAATATCTGTGACCACGAAGATATGAAATCATGTTTTAGACTTCATTTAAAAATCTGAAGTATAAATTTATTTATGGGCAGCAACATCTTTTTGAGAATTAGTATAGGTTTTTCCATGGATTTAGGTACTCAAAATTAAATATCTAGTTCAAAAATGAGGCGTTAATGATATCTCTAATTGCACTATGAATAAGTATGTAATATTCATTTGTGTCATCTGACCTTAATCTCAAAGTGATGCGTCATGCTAATTAGCTTTTCTAGAAGTATCTTAAGTCTTAGAGCACCATTATTGGGAGAAACCTTTTTTTGGGTTTTTAAATTTTTTTTTTTGGTTTTGTCTGTTAACAAAAAAGAAAAGAAATCAATCGCTAGCCGTCACGTGTCAATGGAGCCCGTAAACAGTTCAAAAAACCCAACAAAATTGTTTTTTATTCAACGCTTTTTGCAATCGGTTTTTGCCAAATAGTGGGTCTTCTTCCCTTTAAGAAACCCTGCGATAATGGTGGCCTTAGACTCAGACTAATTCTAAAAGAAAATGCAGTCCAAAGATTAATCTTTTTTCATATTTATGTATAATTAATCTGAAGGATAGGTCTCAGTCTCATATTGCTTAATTTTCCAAAACATATCTAACCACTCAACCATACCCGTGAATGATGGTTAACTAATAAAGTACACATGTATACAGAAAAATATTATAACAAAAAAACCCGAAAATGTAATTTACAAAATTATCAGAAAAATGTAAAAGATCTTTGATATACAGTGACTCACTAACTAAATTAGATGAATAGGCTAATAATATACTATAACAAAATGTAATTACCAGAACTAGTAATGTTAGGGATCTAAAATTTGAGCGAGATGTATTTTTCTTGATAGAATTATTCTAAGTTGTAAGTGACCTGGCACCAATTGAGCATATCTTTCATAATAAGAGTACCAGTAAAGCTGTAGATCCATATATGTATATATGTGCGTATGTGAACTGCATTCTCTGTATATATATATGTGTGTACGTGTGTGAATTACAGTTTAAAATTTATATGCACGTGTGAATTACAGTTAAATTATCTGCAAAATTAATCTCATGCAGTTCATATAAACCAAACATAGCTTGTCGTAGTTTGTCTACCATTTGGAATCGGTTGTGATCATTAAATTAGCATAAAAGAAATGTGTTAGCATGCAAGAGTTTTCAAGATTTGTAGATTCTTTGTTAAAGTGATGCTGTATATGCATCTTCAAATATTAAAAATTTGTTAATAAGTTACAAATATCAGGAGCAACGTCATGTGGTACAACATATATGTCAACATAGGATGGACCCTGTAACGGTAGATAAAAAAAAAAGAACTAAAGAACTAAAGTTTTGTGTTGAGTGTTGAAGAGGATGAGGAGTGAGTGAGTGAGCGTGGACTAGCATCATCTCCCACGAGGGCCTTCACTCCCACTTGCCTTATTTCCTCATCAGTGTCTCTCTTTTTTCTCTCTCTTTTTTCCCTTTATGAGTATTTTTTGTCATTTTTTCACAAATTTATTGAAATAAATAAAGATACTATATAGAATATATTGCATTATTAAGAATAAATGTTACAAATTAGACCCCCCCCCCTCCTCTGAAATTGAATATTGTGATGTTGAAGCTAGTTACCATCACATTGCATATTTGAGCCAGGACCAAAGGATATATAAATATGGAGGAAATAACGGAACAAAAGGAAAAATAAATATTAGGAGAATAAATTACCTTCAGGAGTTGTCAAATTTTTTGATAGTTAAAGAAGTACTCTCATACATATACTAATCTATCACAAAATCACTTTCTACCATGTTCCAATGTGAGACATAATAACGTTAACGATTCCATACTTAACACACACACACAATTGATAAAAATAAAATATACTATATAGATTGAATTATATCCCATTTTTACTTCGATGTGAAATATGTTAATATAACTACAATTTAGAAGATGATGAAAATGCTACGGATATGACCTCTGTTTTCGCCTTTTTTTTTATTAATTTTCGGCCCATTTGCATATCCAAAAAAATAATTAATATGTGGACTTCACTTTTGTTGGAAGATTAGTTTGTTCCTCTTCATACAATACTTTAAAAAGAACAAGGTAGAAAATTTGGCAGAACCATGAAGTTTAAGAAAATCCACATGACACCACGCCTTCTGCTACATATCTACAGCAGAAACATAGAATTTTAAGAGAAATGCTTTACAAGAAAAACAACGAGGAATAATGAAAAGTTAAACTGTATTAAAAGCAATTTAAATGGAACTTTTGCAAAAAAAATAATATATATATATATATAACTGAATCAACTGGAAAAAAATATAAAAACAAAGGAAATGACACTGTTTTGGTCTCTGTATAATACGATACACATATCTAAAATGTTATTATCACCACTTAATTTTTCTTTAAAATGAAGATTTATTTTTGATAAGTCTCACATAACTTTATCAATTCTATTAGTACCATAATTTGTTGTATCACAAACTGCATGATATAGGCATATAGCCATAGCAAATCGATTCAGTTTTTCTGTGTGGAAAATGATTAACTTAGGTTATATTTTCATATTTTGTATAAACTCGCAAATTGTAAAAATGGTGTAAGTGCAACGGTCTTTTGGTTACGCGATAATAAGTTGGATCTTAGCTAACCGATGTTAGAGCATCCCCATCAGTGAAACTGTGGGGGCTCGATTCCCAAGGCAAAAAAAATGATTTTTTTTTTTTCGTTTGATTTTTTTTTTAAAAAAAAAAGATATTTGAACCAATCGCGGACCGTCACGTGACGTGAGGTCCGCGAAACAGTAGTGATACGGGTTCATGGGGAAGAACTTCTGTAAAAGAGGTTTATAAATTATGTGGGGTCCACAAATATTTTATTAATTTATTTTTTTTGGAAAATGGGAGAGTTTGAGGGTGTAAACCCCTAATGGGGATGCTCTTACGTCAAGTGTGAGCTCATGCAAACTAGAAGAAGAGTCTTGCAGTATCTGAAATTCCATATAATTTGTTATATATTAAATAATTAGGTGGCCGGCCTGCACCCTGTGCGGACATGAACAGATTCAGTTATGAGCTTAATAGTGATTGAGTTTTGGCAGACACGGATTTTATATCATAAAACCACTGTGTTTGGGATAAAGCAACGACACACATAAATGTTGGTACTCTATATTTTACATGGACGTGATGGAACAAAATATCTTCAGTATCAGGGTGCAACATATTGTGTGTATGTATAATTGCAACATCATTAAAAATCCTAATATGTGTGTTTAAGATGTAATTTTATTACTCATCACTACCCATCTGAGAAATCGAAAAGATAAATAATTGTAACAGTTTCTATATTTTCCTTAATTTATTGGAAAAAAGTAAAGGTACAATTAAGTACCATTGACTACGAAATATTATGAAAAACTTGTTTGTAGACAACATTCAAAGTTTTCGTCTCCGGCTTCCTTTCTTTACCAGTTATTAGGATTTTTAATCCCGATCTCGATTTAACTCTTGAAAGTGCGACGTAGAGATGACAATGAGAGAACTCTGGCCTAGGCAGAAACAAACCAACGCTTTCTAGTGTTTGAACTTGACTTTTGTTGATGGTCATCGCGAAAGCCAATGTAATGGGAAACTGTCTTCGACGCATTCTGAAGGGAAATTTTGTGTCAGGTGGTGTGACAAACATTCTTGGAATCCAGACATTGTCTCTAGGGAGTGTCAGAGCTAAGGTAAACCTTCTCTTTACCTGAAAACATATGTAAGTCCTTTTCTTTAGTGACAAAAACGTGTAAGATACTGGAACCTAAGTTTAAACAGAAAAACATGTTTAAAAGTGCAAGATTTTTCTGTTTTAAAAATGTCATTTTAAAATGATAAATAATTTTTTGTTATAAGAATATATGTTTAAATATTTTATTATGTAATACGTATATAAATTTATTGATTTTTTATGTTTAAAAATATTATTGTACATTTTTAAAAAGTTATAAATCAATCATGATATAATTTAAAATTAAAATTTGGTTATATAATTCTACTGTATTAATTTTTTATTTGAGCTAAATTTTATTTTGTGAAAAATATTCATATAGTTCTCATTTTCATCAGCTGATTTTCATGGGTTCGCCGGATAACAAAGTGTGTTGTTTCAAAGGTTTCAAATCCTTAATCATCGTACTAATTTATAATAGAAGCCACAGATTTTGTGATTTGTGTATTAGAAGCCATAGATTGTTTTATGGTAATGGTTTGTTTAGGAAGAAATGGAGCTTATTATAATAAGAATAAGGAAGCACGTTGATACATAGGTTTTCGTAAACTTGCGGCATACTCCTTAGAATCGTATCTCACGATAATTTCTAAAATATCATATAGTTACTATTTCTTAAATTAGGCAAATTCAGTTACCATATTTTAGATAATCGTATTAACTATGTTTTTTTTTCCTTACAATTTCTTTAAAATTCATATGGTTAAATGGAAAATTAATAATCATAAAATCAGAATTGCTTTGAATTCTGATTGGCCAAAAATATAGTTGGCAAAAATATTTTAAAAAAATCTGAAAAGGCAGTGGCATACAATGTAAATAACTTCAAAAAGTGAAGGCAAAATCCTAGGAGGGATTCTTCTTTAATATATAGAGGGATGTCATTATTAAAACAAATAAATTAAATAGGAAGAGTATGAAAAGGTGTTATCATTTTAAAAATTATTAGAAATTTTGAAGCTGTTTATCTCTTTATGAATAATTCAAACCTTTTACAGAAATATTAGTTATATAAATTAATCATATTAAAGTATTAATACTAAATCATTGACATATTTTTTTCATAAAATTTTACCAATAAAATGTTTTTAGATCGTATTAATACTAAATCATTGATATATTAATACTAATATTAGTTATATAAATTAATCATATTAAAGTATTAATATTAAATCATTGAAATATTTTTTCATAAAATTTTACCAATAAAATGTTTTTAGATCGTAATAATACTAAATCATTGACATATTAATACTATTTAATTTTACAATTAAAAAAATAGTTAATTTTTTTGGAAGAAAATTAAATGCATATGATATGATTCTAATTTGCGCAAGTAATCAATATGATTTACCGTATTAATTAATATTTTTGCGCAAGTAATCAATATGATTTACTGTATTTTTAGTAAGGGATAATAGTAAATACGTGTATTAATTAATATTCTTGCGCAAGTAATATTAATTACTTTCCTATTCTTTCAATTTGTCTTATTTATTTAGTAAGTATTCAATGCATTGAACATATAAATATTCTTGCGCAAATAATATTAATTACTTTCCTACTCCTTCAATCGGTATTATTTTTTAGTAAGTATTCAATGCATTAAACATATAAATATTCGAAATACAGTTTGATAGAATTAATAATATTATTTCAATTTAAACAAAGAATCATCAATTCGAATTAATAATATTATTTCAATTTAGTTAAATAAATAAAAATAAAGATTATGATAGAATTCTAAATATTTTAGTTGATCTAATCTTTAATATGATAAAAAAATTCAAACTTATTATTTAGTGAATTTGACATAGATAATATATATCTCACAATTCATATATTGTACTTTCTCTTTTTGTTTTCTATTTTCTTTATAATTATGAGTGCATGTTATTCTTTCTTTATAAATCAATCTTGAGTTCTTTTTGGATTTTGATCAAAACAATGATCAAAATTATTATAAATTTTAAATATATATAAAATTTACTTAACGTAAATAATATAAAATTTATTTAACGTAAATAATATAAAATTTACTTAACGTAAATAATATAAAATTTACTTAACGGACAAGACGCTGCGCACCTGTACAAACAACTCATCAAGTCAGAAAACTATAATACAAACACATCAAGATGAATAATGAAATCAAGAAACAAACAAACTTTGTTCTACAAGGACGTCATCTACAACTTTGGCAACCTGCAACACATATTTACAAAACAATTCGAATATTAGCCAAGGAAACTAGAGTAAGCGTGAAACAAAAAAAAATAATTCCATTTTAAAAACCTTATTAAAATGTTCATATTGTCTGTTTCCTAATCCAAACACTTCACACTTCAAATTCTTAAGCCATTCTCCTCTGTCATTACCCTGTAACACACATGTCTAAAACTTCAGAAACATGTAAACAGAACTAAACAAGCCACGCAAAGAAAAAAAAAGACTCACCTTTGTTATGATTTAATCCTTCGACATTGACCTCTATATATGTGAAGTGAATCATATAGGTTTGTAACGACGCCAATCAAATATTCATAAAATAAATTATGGAACCGTTTAAGTAAAGATAGTTAATTTTTTAAAAAGAAAATTAAATGCATATGATACGATTTTAACTTGCGCAAGTAATCAATATGATTTACCGTATTTTTAGTAAGGGATAGTAGTAAATTATGTATTAATTAATATTCTTGCGCAAGTAATCAATATGATTTACCGTATTTTTAGTAAATGATAGTAGTAAATATATGTATTAATTAATATTCTTGCGCAAGTAATATTAATTACTTTTCTACTCCTTCAATCTGTCTTATTTATTTAGTAAGTATTCAATGCATTAAACATATAATATTCTTGCGCAAGTAATATTAATTACTTTCCTACTCCTTCAATCGGTCTTATTTTTTAGTAAGTATTCAATGCATTAAACATATAAATATTCTTGCGCAAGTAATATTAATTACTTTCCTACTTCTTCAATCGGTCTTATTTTTTTAGTAAGTATTCAATGCATAAAACATATAAATATTCCTGCGCAAGTAATATTAATTACTTTCCTACTCCTTCAATCTGTCTTATTTTTTTAGTAAGTATTCAATGCATTAAACATATAAATATTCCTGCGCAAGTAATATTAATTACTTTCCTACTCCTTCAATCTGTCTTATTTTTTTAGTAAGTATTCAATGCATTAAACAAAATAAGGTTAGTATTTATAAGGCTTCCCTTTTTGTTATGTCGATGAGAAAAATAAATCAAAAATGAATTTCTGAAAAATCAACCAATAGAATCGCGTTATTTCGGCTGAGAAGGACTCTGTGAGCGCCACATGTCAAATGTACTTCTCATTTAATAGTAAGGAGGATATTACGACAAGAATCTAACTTTAGTGAAATCCTACTGAAGATTCTTAAACATAAGGAAAATAAATTAATTAATAACACACAAAATATAGAAAGGAAAAACAAAAAATATATATTCCAAAATGAAAGCTAATTCCTCATCAGGGGTATGTGGACCCATAATTTCTATAATTGTAACAAATAAAATGAATAGTTTTATTTTAATCCGGGTTTTCTCATATTCTAACACGCAAATTCAATAATTGGTATATGGAAATCAAGTATAACATTCTGTTAAATTTAATATAATAAATAGTGGGAGAATTTTAAGTTTACTATTTTATTTACCATTTTTCATTTTTATCTTCGTTAAAAATAAATTTTCATAAATACCATTTTTTTAAGAGGTAAATTTTTTAAAAATTAATTAAAATCTTAAATTTTATATTCTTAAACTCTACTACACTCTATCTCATTCCTCAACTCTAAATCCTTTTTTTTTGAACATCGATTATATTAAAATCAGAAGTCGAAACTACACGATATGAGGTGAAGCTAGAGCTCTTGTAGCAAGAGAATCTGCAGCACAATTGTTTTTGCGAGAAATAAACATAAAAGAGGAAGAAGAGAGATAACAAGAAAGATTGTGGATATCCTGGAACCGAAAGTTCCTTGATTGAGTCCCCCATATTGATGGCTCGAATTAGTGTTTGAGCGTCTGACTTGATGAGTAACTTGTTGAACCTGAGGGCTCGAGCTTGTAGTATGGCTTCTCTGACTGCTAACCCTTCTGCCACTAGTGGGGAAGGAACAAAGTCATCAGTGGAGCAACCTCAACTCTAAATCCAAAATGTGTTTTTTTCTCTTAAAAAATAACAGTAAAAATGAAAAGTGATACAAAAGAATGGTATTTTTGACAATTTCCCATAAATATTCTTTCAGTTAATCTCCATAGAAAATTCACCCAATGCTTACGTCGTAAATATGACGATAAATTAGTTTTTCTAAACTCAATATTATATCTACATCTAGTTTCGAATACGAACAATAGCTTTAAATTTATGGATTTGAGTTATTCTTTTGTGTCCAAATGTGATATATACATTGGTGGAAAATTGATGGATAAGATTCGTCCCTTTCGCAGAATTCTGGAATTCTAAATATAAAATATAAATAAATATAATCATAAAATATTTATCAATATCTTGACATGACCCCTTTACTAACATCTATATATATATAACCTTCTACACAGTTTCCTTCTACTCACAAAATTAACAAGCTCATTGTGAAGAGAACTCATAACAAAAAAAAAAAAATCCACACACATACAAAACCCTAGTTCGTAAACATATATCATCACAATGTCTGGTGTATGGGTGTTCAACAAGAACGGAGTGATGAGGCTGATTGAGAATCCATACAACCAATCCGGAGGAGATTGGTCGGAATCTTCCTCCTCCGGTGGTAGCCAGCAGCAGAGGATGAGGAGGAAGATTCTTGTCCATCTTCCGACCAGTGAGGTTGTCTCTTCGTACCGATCACTTGAGAGGATCTTGAAGGGTCTTGGATGGGAGAGGTACTACGATGGAGACAACGCTGACCATCTCCTCCAGTTCCACAAGAGAACATCCATTGATCTCATCTCTCTCCCTCGCGACTTCTCCAAGTTCAACTCTATTCATATGTATGATGTTGTTGTCAAGAACCCTAACGTCTTCCATGTCCGAGACATGTAGTAGCAGATCTTTAGAAATAAAAATCTATTCATATGCATACTATATCAAAATGATACTGTTGTGGGTCTGTTCTTGTTTTGTTTTGTTTTGTTTTGTTTTGTGTCGGTCGATGTATGTTGGTCTCAAGCTAGAGCCATTTTAATAACTTGTATCATTTCGTGATTTGAATGAATTTGTATCACGTTGTCTCTCAAAGATGAAATTGTAAAGAAGGCACATAGTTTACCACACACAAATCAACAGTTAATATGTTACAATCAATTTTATGCCAGCATTCTAGCATAGCAATCTCACTTAAATAGTCTTTTCAGTAAAACAAACAAATACTTGCTCTACGAATATACTAACTATACATGATTTTAATTTTTGAAAAAAATCTAAATAAATGATAATAACTTCAGTTGATTGATTAATCATCATAAAGTCAAGTTAAAAATCTAGCGACACCTTAAAACGGGAAATTAATAATTTGACAAAAGTTAAAGTGATACACATATTGTTTTGTTAATTATGAGAAGTTTTAGTCTAAACATATTCTTTTGTTAACTTAGAGAAGTTTGAGTCGTGTTATAATCTTTCTCCAGGTTTGGGATCAAGTTTTGTTAAGATCTTATAATATGGTATGAAAATCGTCATCCTCAATGAAAATCGAAATAAAAGCACAATGGAACCAACTATTTGTATTAAACCACACTAATCCAACGTATTATTGGTAAGTGATAAACATGTTATCTTGTTATATTGATTATTAAAGTAAATATTATAGTATACAGCCATACTGAAATACAAATGTTAAATTACAAACAAGACGAAATCTAAAGAAGGAAAGTCAAAAGATGTCCAATTAGAGAAGGTCCCCAAATGTTTGGGAAGACAATGGATAAAATTATGGGCGCACGTGATCTCTCATACTTTTCTACCAAATATTGACAGGTGTCAGCCTTTGATTGCTTGTTTCCCCATTTGGTCACATACTAAAATGATGGGCGCACGTGATATCTAGCCTTTCACTTCGAATATGGGCACGTGTCGATTCCCCATTGCCCATTCTCCCCACTTTGTCACTTCCTTATCGATGTCGAACACATTATCCTTTTTCGTCTAGCACTCTTATATTCGGACCCTTCTTATTTTTTATATGGTTTGTATTATTTTGGTTTTAATTTCTTGAACTAACATCATGGGCCTAAAACATTTATAAAATGAGTATTTAAAATAAGACTTTCATGATTAAAAACAGATAAAAAAGTGAAAGGAGTTTTTCAAAATGAGAAATTTTCTAAAATTGATGCGAACCATATATAATACATTTTCAATTATATTTTTTCCTTTTTAAAAATTATAACTATTCAATCTCTTTTTTATCATTATTATTTTTTGGAAATTATTGTTGTTGGGGTAGGCTATTAAATTCTCATGGATATAAATGCTCTAAAATGCTAGACCATTATTTATTCTCATCGGTTAAATAGGTTATTTTTTTTTTTTTTTGTTTAACCTTGGGGGTATCCCAGCCTTCGGCCAGACTAATCCCCAAAGGGGTGGTGCGCCCAGCGGATGGAGCCTCACTCCGGGTATTCAAATGGGCTTTACCAACACAGCCCATATCCGCGTTTAGTGAGCAGAAGTGGCAGTTCGCCTCAGGAGGATCGAACCCGCGGGCATGACAATTGGCCAACAGGGTTCTTTCCAACTGAGCTACCTCAGCCGCTCTTAAATAGGTTATTTGTTAGGATTTTTAGCATTCAAATGTCCAAATGTGCTATTTTGTAAGTGGTATTACAGTTTTGATCCCCAAATCTCTTAACCCATTTACATTAACCAGTTGAAGTGATGATATCGGTTTTTCTTACAAATGAGATTTATTTTTCAATAATATGAACCAAACAAATTATCCATTGTATTTTTATAACAGATTGTATATGTAAATAGGCTTGATCAGAATTTTATTTTTTATATAACTTTCTTGTTCATTGTGGTATACAAAACTAGTAAAGATTTAGCTAATTAGTCGACATTTTAACCTCAACACTTTTCTACACTAAACTTTTAGTGTACAATCATCATTAATTTTGTCGCTTATTTCGAAAAAACATCATTTATTTCCTTTAGTGTATGCCGCTTGTTAACTCTCTAGTCTCTGCATGTATATTGCCCCTAGCCACTAGGTTCCATAAATATTCAATACACCATAAGTATAATATATGGCCGACATTGAGATTTTTATGAGATATAGACAATCTGATAAGAGTTTTAACAATTTTGAAAAAAACAAATTATGGTCATGTAAATAATGTAAACTGACTCTTAGAAATGTGATTCATGTCCATGACATTGCCCTACTCATGATACATGTAATTTTATAACAATAGCACACACACAAATTTCACTTGTAGCTCTCATAATGTAGTTGGAACATGTTCATACACTAACGTTTACCAACTTAATTCAAATCAAAGTTGCAATGTTGGTACAATAACACTGATTCACAGTTCACACAATCTAGTTATCAATTCCGGTTAACAATAATTACAATTCCATAATATTCGAACATTCAATCCTGTTAAGCAATATTGAACTTAAACCGTCTCGCGTGGCGGCAAACCATTAGATAAAAAAAAATTATTTCTTTAGCGCCAAAATCGGAGAAGAAGAAGAAGAGGAAGAAAACAAGCCATAAGAACAGTTCCAATCTCACTAAGCAATGCAATCAAAAATCAATTCTTTGTTCAAACCCTCGTCTTCTTCTCATATGGCAGCCTCAGTAACACAGAAACAGACGATGGTTTATCGGCCTGGGAGAATAATCGGAATGTCATCCTCAACACCTACGAGCGTCGATCTTCCAAAGCGGATAGGTAAAATGAACTATCTTTTTGGGTTTTCATCTGCCATTTGCAATTGGGTTTCTATTTATTCGTAAAGGGTTTCTCTCAAAAACTCCAATTGACATAATCTATGGTGACACTTTTGTGATACTTATAGAAGTGAAGTGGTTAAGGAACACAAAGGACCTTCCTTTGCACCTAAAACACTCAACAAGAAGCGTAACTATACTCAATTCCACTTAGAGCTAGGCCAATCTGATTTTCTTCTCAGACACTGCGTAGAGTGTGGAGCTGCGTATGCTCCTGGAGATGAGTTAGATGAGAAGAGCCACCAAAGTTTCCACAAGGAGTATATGAACGGAATCTCCTTTAAGGTGACCTTTTAATGCTGAAGAAGTCATATATTTCTTTGATTCTTGTAGATGTTTGGATAAAATTTCGGTTTTTATAATTGTGTTCTCAGGGTTGGCAAAACGAGAGAGCCTTCACATCGCCTTGTCTCAACAAGAACCGTGTTGTTATGGTATTTGAAAATGATTCTCCTGCACATAGAAACAAGGTTTGTTCTTTCCACTGTTTAAGTTGTCTTGTTTTCCTGTACGTTTTCTCATTTTGAGGATCTAATTGGTTATTGTTTGCATTTCGCAGGTGAAAGAGGTTGTGAAGATGATGGAGGTTGAGCTAGGCGAGGATTGGATTCTTCACAAACATTGTAAGGTATGAGAGTCTTTATCCATGACTTAACAACCATTTTTGAATAGATTCCATAGCTCATACATGGTTTAGTTATTATACAAAGGAGCAAGAGACAGTGACCTACTGTGATTCCATGTTTATGACTAGCATTGAAATCACACAAGAAAATTGATTGTGGAGAAAATAAAGAGTTTTTTATATATCTTTTAGTGACCACATTCAGTAAATTCACAAGAAAAGTGATCATATCCAAAATGTTTTGAATGGTTTCTTTTACTTTCACAGCGATATCAAGAGCTACCTTGTTATGTGCAGGTTTATCTTTCTGTTTTCTCTCAGAGGATCTCTGGATGTCTAGTCGCCGAACCAATCAAGGAAGCATTTAAGATTATATCTCCTTTTGATGATGAAAGACAGTTAAAGAAAGAGAGATCTTCGCATTCAAACCTCCATTCAGTTTGGAAACATTGTGTTACAAAGAGAAGTATCGAAAAGATGTAGAGAGTCAGATGATAAATTAGATAACAGAGCCATTGTATGTGAAGAAGAAGCTAAACCGGCTGTTTGTGGAGTTAGAGCTATTTGGGTTTCACCTTCCAACAGAAAAAATGGCTTAGCTACACAGTTAGTAGATATAGCGAGGTACAAGAACTCTTATCAACCATCCTCTCATTGTAAATATTCAATCAATGTTTATGTTTGTGTTAAAACGCAGGGAAAGCTTCAGCAGTGATTGCGTTTTGGAGAAAACTCAGTTGGCGTTTTCACAACCAAATTCTTTGGGAAGAGATTTTGGATGTAACTATTTTGGAACTCCTTCTTTCTTAGTTTACAAAGCTCAACTATCCGGACAAGGCCCAATACTGTAAACAGGCCCAATGAAAAGTATATTGATTTGCTATCATTTAACATTTCTTTTGTTAGGAATAACTTGAAAAAGATCTACAATTCAGTCAAGATCCTTTAACCAATATTCCTTTCCCTTTATTTTTCGTTATTTAACACTTTAAAATTAAACATACAAATTAAAAGTTGGTAACAAAAAATGCATAAAAATTAAATAAGTATTTAATTTTATACTTTTAATTTATATTTGTTTTGTTATTAGTTATCTATTTAAATATATATCAACCAATAAAAATATATAATACAAATTATTACAAAACATAAAAATCAGTTAAAAATATTAACTATTTTTAAAACAAAATTAAATCTGTGTCAATAGAAATTAAGGGCAAAGTAAAATTGGCAAGAGTTTTAAAATTAGGTGCAGTGACATTTCTCTTTGTAAAATCACAACCTAATGTTTTCAAATATTATATGCATATATATATTATATAGCATATCCCTATGCATCTCAACATACACTAAAATATAGTAATCAGATATATAAAAAATAATATAGACTAATCAAGTAAACCTTTATAGTATTAATTAATAATGATTGAAAAGGTAAAAAAAAAAAGGAGTATGGTGGACTGAGAGAAGAGAGAGAAATAAAGGAGGAGCCTTTGCTTGAAACACTCAATCCCCACAAGAAACCCCAATCGCTCAGAAACTGCCAATCTCAATGGTCAGCCTTCTTCTTCTTCCTCGACTTTTGGATTCGATCCTATTCTCTATTGATATCATTACTTCTTAGATGTGTGTTGCTTATTGATTGGTTTGGATCCATTTCTAACTTTGTTTGCTTAGGGTTCTGCTTATAGGTTTTTGACTCGGTTGTAGTATCTGATCTGTTTCTGGAATCGTATTGATTTTTGAATCCAATTCTCATTTCTGCTAATATCCTTACTGGGTTTGTAGTTTGTATTCACCTGAGACTGAATCGTGTCCAAAGGTTTAGACTTTATGAGTCTCCATCGAATTGTCCTTGCGTTCTTATTCACAAGCTGTCTCCTTTACTTGCATATGCAGATACTTTATCCAGGGATATGACTTAAAAGGGTTTGCATCAAGTCTCTGTCTTTTTGTTCATCTGTGGATCTCAAGAGTGAAAAAGTTTGGAACTTTATGGCTTTACAACATGTTTGTGAGAATCTGCTTCAAGCAAAGAACTTTTGTAGTCAGGTGATGATCAACTGGGATGACTTAGTTTGTCCCATTTGTTTGGACTCCCCTCACAACGGCGTGCTTCTCCAATGTTCATCTTACGACAACGGATGTCGTGCATTCGTCTGCAACACAGACCACCTCCACTCCAACTGTTTGGATCGTTTCATTACAGCTTGTGGAACAGACCCACCTTCACCTCCTGATGAGCCTCGTTCAAAGGTCTTAGAAGAGAGTTGCAAACCGTTGTGTCCACTCTGTAGAGGAGAAGTCACTGGGTGGATAGTTGTGGAAGAAGCACGTCTCCGTCTCGATGAGAAACAACGTTGCTGTGAGGAAGAACGGTGCAGGTTCATGGGTACTTACATGGAGCTTCGCAAGCATGCTCAGTCAGAACATCCGGATTCTCGTCCCTCGAAGATTGATCCTGCAAGGAAGCTTGACTGGGAGAATTTCCAGCAGTCGTCTGAGATCATCGACGTGTTGAGCACAATTCACTCAGAGGTTCCGAGAGGTGTGGTTTTAGGAGACTATGTGATTGAGTATGGAGATGATGACACAGGAGATGAGTTTGAGGATGTTCCTGGAAATGAAGGAAACTGGTGGACCTCTTGTATCTTGTATAAAGTGTTTGATAATATAAGGAATGCGAGGAACAGAAGAAGAGCAAGGATGATGAATGAGAGCAGGAGAGGGAGTCGCCGTTCTAGCTATGATAACTCCAACTCTGATGACAGCTCGGTAGCGTCGATAGAGTTCCCAGAGTATAGAGTAGATGAGATCGATGATGAGTTCATCACAAGCACAAGTGGAGTTAACAGAAGTAACTCTGTTCATCAAAGGTCAGATTCATCTAACATTGATATACATTCTTGTTTTCAAAGTTTATATGATGGTGTTACTTAATGGATGCTGCTTGATGCTATTTGGTTTACAGGTTAAGAAGGCATCATTCCCGTTTCTACGAAAATTAGGTATCAGTGCTGTTTCTACGCTCTTGGTTCTATCTTCTTGTCAGTCAGCTGGTGATTGAAGTGAGGCAAGTGAAGCAGACCAGCTTATTTGTAGCCAATGGTGTTCTTGGTTTTGGAACTCTTTCTTTTCTTTTGTGTTCAATACATGAATTTATTTTAGGTTTGTTTGTCTTGTGACATTTACTCGCAGCAGTCTTGTACAAAAACGTAATCAGAAAAAAAAGGGTTTTTGGGATAATGTTACTCTGCTTCGTTGTCTCTAATTACATGCGTCTTTCAACATTCAAGATTGATATTGAGAGGTGTAAATAAGATATCAGAAGTCAACATTACTGTTTTGACACTTTCAGTGAACATGTAGCTTAGATCTTATGTTTTAAAAGCTCACTCTTATTATGACAATCACAACTTCTTCAAAGTGCATGGAATAGTTGTTATACTCAGCATATGTGGCATAAGCTCATAAGGTCAACATTACTGTTTCCATTAGTTGTGTCTTGAGTTTGTGCGAATAGATTAAAAAAATATTTAATTTTATATATTTTTAGGTAAAAATTCAACTAACTATACAACAAACTATATTTCAACCAATAAAAAGATAAAATATCATATATAAAATTAATAAATTTTGCATTAAAATTATAAACGACACTTTATTTTAAAACGATTTTTTGTTATTTACAACGACAATTAAATTAAAACGGAGGTAGTACTATGAAACATTATAGGTGCTTCATTATTAGACATTATTGAGCTTGTCCAGCCTCTAACAACTTTTATAAAACTCTAGAGGTCATGAGATTTAAATGCCCATAAATATTTTAAGGAAGACCTTTATCTTTTTTTATACTTAGGGAACCTGAAACATATGCCACCACATGTATTAAAAACTCAGAGATTTAATAATGCAAGCATGAAGGAAAGAAACGTTATTTGCTAAACCTCCTTCTCTCGAAACCTTCTGCTCTCTGCCTCCGGTTCGGCTCTGTGCCGATGCCGGAGGGCACCCCTCTCTTTTCCCTCTTTAAACTCTTTTTATTTGCTTCCTAGTCATCTGGTTCAATCCCGTCGATATGCAAGTGACTGTGGATTATGGTTCTCCCATAACTAATAATCTGGAGGAGCGGCGAGACGGCGGAGCATGTGGTGCAGGGAGGTCGGCGTTTAGGGCGGAAGCAGTCGCCAGATCTAATTTTTTCTTCTTTTCATATCTGAGGCGGTCATTCCTTGAAGACGGTTCGTGGACCCAGTGGGAGGCTCCCATGCATCAGATCTACCCCTCGGGGTGGTGGTGAGGCAAACGGAGTGGTGTTTTAACAAGCGGCTGGAAAAGGTTTACACCTTGGAAAGTTAGGGTTTGCTGGTCCGGTTCCGAGGTTGTCTTCAAGGTCCAATTTTAGGCTTGGGAGCTAGACAACGAAACCGAGGTGATGAGGCAAATCCAGAATCGCACCGTAAGGTGAGTTAGTATTGATCCGTGTTCCACACTCTGATGTTCAGGCGATTAGTATTGTGGTTGATTTGCTAATCTGGAGAAGCTTCTGTTCCTATTGGTTGAGGTTGTTTAGTTTTTCGTAGTCGTGTTGTTCAGTCGGACGTTCTGTCCGTTTAGGGCTTAGGACCGGAATGATGAAAGCCGGAGAGACCAAGCCTAGCTGATTTTGGAACAAGTTCTTTCACGCCTATCATGTGGATCTAATAGCTTGGTCTAGTTTTGTAACTCGGTCTAAGGTTTGGTTTCTTTTGAGTTAGTAATTGTTCTCGTGTCATAGGGTTAAATTTAGGTGGTCTTAGGGATGATTTCACTCCGAGTTGTGGTGTGTTATCTATCTCGTTGTGGTTGAACAATGCAAAGATGATTGGTTAGGTAACGTTGGATCCAACTCAGTGATTCAGGGTGATACTAGACTGTATCTTTGTATTTGGTCCAAGTATGTAGAGGTCAAATGATTTGTACCTTTGAAATGGTTGAAATGAATGTGATGTTGAGTCAAAAAAAAAAAACTCAGAAATTTATAATTGTATAATTCATTGTTAATGATTTGTATGGTTCATTGTTAATCTTGATTAGTTAAACTTTATAGCATTTGCCTACAAAAGAAGTTAGCACCTCAATACTTTTTTACTGCCCGAGTGGAATAAATTTAACCCTTTCACCCAGTAAAAAAAAAAAAAGAAAGAGAACAACAAGACGACAAATAACGACAAAATTCCTTATATTCCGATTAATTCATCTCAACGAACTCTCTTCTTCCTCCTCCGATGGATTCCGTTTCCGGCTACGCCGGTCCACGTCAGCCTCGAGCCGGAGGCAAGATTGTTCGACCACGCCGGACCTCCGTCGTTAGAACACCGTACGACCGCCCTGCTCCAAGATCTCAGGATCCTCCTCAGCAAAACCCTAGTTGGATCTCCAGGCTCGTTTACAAACCTGCCACCGCCATTGCCTCCGGCGCCGGAAAATTCATTTCTTCTGTCGTCTTCTCTGAGTCTTCCTCATCTTCTTCGGAGGGTGAGGATTCATCTTCAGGTATTTGTTGTCTTAAAAGCTTCCCGCTTTCAACAATGTGTAATAAATTGATTTGGGTTCAGATAAGACTAGTCTGAAAGGTTGAAACTTTGGTCGGAATCTTAAACTTACCGTTTAGTTTCAAATTTGAATTTGATTTAAAAGCTTCGTCCTTTGTTCGTTTCCCTTCAGTAATGGTTGGTGAAGCGTTTGGTGAAGTACTGTTACTCTATTTAGCTAAGTTACTTACTTTGAAAGCTGTAAACTTTGTATTAATTCTCAAGCTCTTGTTTTTTTTTTTCATATACGGATTCAGTTAGGTTTTAGACCCGTATGCTCTTTCATATAATGCAGTTTTGGATTGAGAAAACGGGCGTCTTCTCTTCTCTAATTCGAAGTAGGTTTCATATGTTTTCCTCCTTGTTTTCAGATATTGAAGGTGATGAGGATGTTGAGAAGAACATTACCGATTTTACCGAAGATGAAACTATGGTAGAGTTACTAACCACCCTAGTCGTTTTGGTAACATACTAATATGATATGCCAGTGTTGTAGACGTGGTTAGAGACTGTGTTTTCTTGTTCAAATCCATTGTTCACAGAATTGATTCAGCTTTTTTGGTCTAGAGTCGGTGTTGCTAAAGATTTTAGTTTTTTTTTTGTTTGTTTTTTTTGTATTGTACTGAGTCTACCTTTTTCGCATGTGTCATGGTTTTGTAGAAGTAAAGTTCACAAAGCTATCATTTTTTCAACAATGTAATTTGATGGAAGCATGATTTCAGTTTATGTGGAATGAGTATGACCTTGTGAATGCTTGTGTTAATAGGACCTTGTGAATGCCCAGCAATCAACTATCCAAAGACTCGGTTCTAAGCGTGTAATTGAGCAGCTGCTCATGCAAGAAACATTTGCAAGGTACTTCGAAATGTCTGGCTTTCTTAGCCATATACATCTCTTAGTTGAAAATACACCCGTGGCATTTGTTTAATGATGACCATGTGGTTTCAGGGAAGAGGGAGATAGACTTATAGATGTCATCAAAGCTAGGGTTGTAGATCATCCCAGTGTCCTCGCTCCTAATGAGGGGTGGTGACAATGGATTGACAAGTGGTATGTAACTGATGGTAGACTGTGCAAGCTGATTGCATTAGTCTATGTAATAACATCTTCTTGCTTTCATTTCTAGAGGTGAATGTGAGTGAAATGTCCAATAAAGCTATCATGGAAGCAAAAAGATGGTTAGAGGAGAAGAAATCAGCATCACATTCTAAGTCTAGAGTAAGCTTTGGATCTTCTCTTTTTAACTCTTCCGTATTTCAATGTCTCATCTTGAATGCTTTCTCTCCATCTGATTAGTAATGTAGACCCATCTTGCGAGAGTAGCTTATCAATGATTTCAAGTATGTCCATCCGTTAAAATTAGTCCTGAAATATCCACATCGTTGCTTTCTCTTTTGATAGGACGAAGACCATAAGCTCATAAGAATTTGTTCATCTTCTAATTGTTTATTTTCTTCACCATTTTACCACTGCTTTAGAAAATGATCACCATCTCAGCAATTATTTTCAACCTCCAGGCAACTGAAGATGGTTCTGGATCGCCTGTGGACATGGCCAGGTCATATATGCGATCTCGTCTGCCATGGGGATCTCCGGCTGTGACCAACTCAGAGTTTCGGTCACCATTACCAGCAGGGATGCAACTTTTTAAAGAAGGGACACCTTTTCCGTATAGTGCTGGAAACTTATCCTCTTCCAAGGTACAGTAGAAAGCTACCCAATATATTATATAGTGTAGCGCATACTTTCCCTTATGGTCAAATGTTTTTATGTTCATGTACCAAAAGAAAAGTTGCATATCAGCATGCATTTCTAATGGCTCTTTCATAGTTATGGATATGCATTCTGACTTTTGGTACCAAAATACAGCTGAAAAGGAGATCCCGCTCTAATCCGTCATGGAATATTCAAGATGAAATTCGTAAAGTCAGAGCTAAAGCAACAGAGCAAATGCTTAAAACTGCAACCCCCAGTAGTGTAGCATCGTTAGAACCTAAACATATTCCCTATGGTTTAGATGCATCTTTGAATGTTGATGGAGGTATCCAAGGTGTTTTTTTCTCTACTCACATGTGGAAATAGTTTCTCAGTGATAGACAACATGAAGTGATTTCAGTTCTGGTCACATGTAGTAACTCTTTTTGTTTCTGGTCTTTCAGCTGTACGGAATGAGCAAAGCGGGGTTCTACCAAACTCAATCATACCTACCTCTGAAGAAAATCAGGTATCAGTCACCCTTTACGTGTTTCTATAACAAGAAGGAACTTGCAGGTTTAATCTTTTCTTTTTCCCCCATTTTATGTTCTACTTTATTAAAGACTATGGAAGCTAATCAAGCCGTTGAAGAAACAGGAGTTTTACAAACTAGACCTCGTTAGTTTCTCCCTTGATATGTTCTTTGTATTCACTCTCTTATCTTCGATACATATAGTCTGTCTCATGGATTTAACCTTTCTTTGTAAGGTGCAGTTGGTTTGGACAAGACATTTGTCTCCACACAAGGAGTCAAGCCATCTGAAGATACGAATACTGCTTTCCAAAGGTTTTTTTTTTCACAATCCTATCAACGTAGAGTGTACCTGGCTCCTTCTGGACACATCATTGTTCCAGTGTATCCATTTTCTTAAGTTTCTCAACCGTACTTGACAGTGGAACCAGTGTACATGATGACTTCATCCAACCTACCTCGAGTATTGGAGACACCACAAATGGTAAAACTTTGGATTTATAAATACCTTTGGTTTTGGATGATGTTTAGTTGAGTTCTCTTTATTTACTTGCTCGCTATTAATGCAGCTGTCTTGGCTCTTGGAGCAACTTTGGATCCAACCGGGGACTTTTGTATCCCAAAAGAAGTGTTTGAAACATCAAAAGAAGTAGGCGCAACACATCATACTTCCAACGGTTTCCCATCTTCATCACCTGGGTGAAAAAAACAGCTCATTTGCATGGTTTGTTTGACATAAGATGATATTACTGCCTACTAACGCAAATCCCTTACTTTTTCAGTTCGCCAGTGGCGATGAAAGGTCAACCAAAACCAAAACCACCAGATGAAACCGAGGCTTCTCAGCCTGTAGCAGAAACTCCTGATCATGATATCATAGTAGGGAATGGCTCAGATGGCACGGTTGACAATGAAAACAATAACAGCGACTCGAGTGCCTCACATAGCACCCATGAAGAAGAGTGGCTCCCAGGAGACCAGTCTCTACCTAACTCAAACTCAGCAAGTAGCAGCCCGGGTACTACTACCAAGGTCCTGGCATACACGAGAAGAGGAAGAGGGCGAGGTAGGGGAAGAGGTCGAGGAGTTGGAGGCAAAGGACGTGCCAAATAAACTGTAAGAAGAGCTGTGCACAACAGCAACCCAAAGCAGTAGGAGGTAGAATTATGTGAGTAATCTCTTATAGATTTCAATCCCACACTATTTGTCTACCAAGGTCTTTGTCATTTCCTTGTCTCTTTAGGTTCTTTTTTGTAGTATTTGAGTTGGAAGGATTAGTCTTCTGGAGTTATGTCAAACTGTGTATCTGTTTATTCATTTTCTGAATCTTTAATGTCTTTGTTGTAAGATTGAAACCTTGTTTCGTTATAGCTGACAAAGCTTTCCAGTGTGCTCTAACACTCATCTTCAGTCTCTTAGAATGTCATTTTTGTGGTAAGTATAGTCCTTTTTTACATGATCTAATGTAAGAGAACCTAGATGAGATTACTCTCAGATCAGGTTGGATGAATGAATGGTTCAATCTAGTTTCAAACCTGTTTCTTATGTCAACTTGGTTTAATCCACAGTACAAAAAAAGCAGTACCATTAAGCAAATTTTTATCAAGACAGAGAGAACAGAAAAAAACAGACAGAATAAAAAGAAGAAAACGAACAAAGACCAATAAGCAGCGATCGAAGCTAATAAACAGAGAAGAGCGAAACTTTCAGACATTCAAATCTGAGAGCAATAAAGGAGCCGACATCCAAGAAGTCACTGGTTTGGTCGGAAGAAGGTTAACACATACTTTCTTTTGTTCGGTTTTGTCATCTTGTCTGAATTTCGGTCAATCTCCGAGCAAAAAAAGTTGCTCAATTTCTATCTTTCAATCCCGCTTCTCATTGCCCATCTTCATATCAAAGTTTCATCCTTTTTTATGCAATTCGAATTGGTTGCTCTGTTCTCAAGCTCGAATCTTTATTCTCAACTCCACTGATCTCGGCTCTCTCCAGCTGAAAATTCCGGTAATTCTCAACTTCTTAGCTTCTGATTTGGGCGTGGAACAGAGAAAAAAAAGTGCTCTGCTGCAGTTTCGTGTTCTTACCAGCTCGTAAAGTTGGTGACTTGTCCTTGTAAGGGATTTAATTTGGTAACTTTTGAGTTAGGGTTTGTATACTGAATCAGCCAAGGTGGAAGTTTAAGCTTCTTGCTGTAAGGTGGATAGTATTACTAAATTATGATCTCTAGGGTTTTGGTTTTGAGGGAGATGAGATTTGGCTTTGCGTTACATGGCCTGTACTTGAAGCTTCAGCTAAGTTCTTGATATGCTCCTCTTGAGTTTGAGAAGTTATAATAAGTTGATGAGTTGGATTTATTGGTGTGAAAGATAGCTAGACGCTGAGAGAGGGTGCATCTTGTGCACTCCTCTGACTGTTTCCATCGGGTTTAGAAGAAGAAGAAGTAGAAGAAAGAGAAGTATGCAACGTCCTGAAGGTTCCAGGATTGACCTGGCTGAGCTGAAAGTGCATATTGTGAAGAAGATTGGGGTTGAGAGATCTAAAAGGTATTTTTATTATTTGGGTAGGTTTCTGAGTCAGAAGCTTACTAAGAGTGAGTTTGATAAGTCATGTCACCGTCTTTTGGGGAGGGAGAATCTTCCTCTACACAACAAGCTGATTCACTCCATCTTGAGAAATGCATCTCTTGCTAAATCCCCACCACCTGGTCACAAATCTTTGGTGCTTGGGAAAGAAGATGGACCTGAACAAAGCGGTAGGAATAATCATGTTTGGTCAAATGGGGTGTTACCCAAGGTTCGGTCTGGAACGTCTGTGGGGACAATCAGAGATAGGCCTAGTCCACTTGGTCCAAACGGAAAGGTTGAAAGTTCTCTGCATCAGCCACTTTCTAGTAGAGAAGACAAAAGCGGTAATAGAAACACTGAGAACCAGGACTTTGGTCCGTTTGCTTGTCGATATACTGATGAAAGAGGACTGAGGATACCGGAGAAAGGTCAGCCTGCAGCTCCAGTTAGCGTAGATGATGAAGCTCAAGGGGAGCGAGGCAGATTAGTTTTTAACAAGAGTCCTGTAACGGCACCACTAGGGATCCCATTTTGCGCAGCTAGTGTTGGTGGGGCCCGAAGAACAGTTCCAGTTTTGAACAGGTCTGACTTCATTAGTTGCTATGACAGTGGTGGATTATCAGACGCAGAGATGCTGAGAAAGCGGATGGAGAATATTGCAGTAGGACATGGTCTTGGAGAGGTTTCAGCGGAGTGTTCTAGTATGTTAAACAACATGTTGGACGTGTACCTGAAGAAACTGATCAAATCTTGCGTTGGTTTGTCTGGAGCTCGGTCCACGAATGGGAAGCCAGGAAACCAAAGCTTAAATGGTGTGTGGCCGGGTAATAGTTTGCAGAAACAAACTAGCAACCAATCTTCTGACATAACGCAAGAACAGCATCAGGTGTCTTTACTTGATTTTAGAGTTGCAATGGAGCTAAATCCACCTCAACTTGGTGAAGACTGGCCATTGCTTCGTGAGAGAATGTTCCTGAGTTCGTTCGAGGAACGAGAAGGGGTGTGAATTCAAATGTTCGGGATGTTGGATATTGCAAATTGTCTGAGTAAGCTGCTCTGGTCCAATAAAGAAACTGGCCACTGGTTTTGGTAGCAAGACGGTTCTAAAGCCCTGGATCCCATGATGAACCTGATGGTTGAGACACATCTGTGTCGTGCAGCCACAGAGTCAGGCCATTGTATTTGAATACGAAATACGTGTTGTTGTAAGGTCAGTAGTAAGTTGGCCATCCCAGCGAGTTTCAAGCTCTGTGTGTAACACGCAAGCTGATAAGGGAATCAAGAGAAAGTTTTGGTGGAGATACTATGGGAGAAAGATACAAACAAGCATGTAATAGGTGCAGTATTGTTGTGTATGTAACATAGTCTTAGCATTGTTCAGAATTCATAGCTTGAAAACACATTGACATCACTTTTACTTTTTACATTTTTGTTTTCTAAATTCCAATGAAAAGGTTATTTACAGTCCTCAATGCATTGCAGAAACTTTTTCATCTCTCTTTTTCTGTAGTGTTAAGGGCTATCATGTTAGTGAGAACATTGTTGTTCCTATCTTCTGGAAAGTCTAGAATTCATATTCTTTGAACAATGTAGATATAAAGCCTGTAGTTTAGCAAGCAACCTTTGAAAGTGCAATTTTTGCCAAGGATAGTTTTAGAGTTTCAAGTATTTACAGAGAATTATTGTGCTCCCAGAAGCTGATTAATAATCTCTATTTCAGAAGAAGATAAGATATGTTATGAAAATATGCAGATTGCAGAAGGTAACTCTTTGAAGGGTCTTTCTTTTCAAGTTTTCCTTCCACAAAACTTATTGCATCAAGAGATCCAAATTCCAAAGAGGTGTAAACCGCTCATTACAAGACCTTTGTTCCACATTGATCCTTATGGGATTCGTAGGGGAGGAATCAAACCTATAACCTACAACAATATCACTTACCTCTCCCATCTTCCAAGAATCCAAAACGTTGAACAAACTCAGCATGAAGAAAAGAGAACCAGCCAGCACTCTAAGCATTAGCTTCTAACCACCCATGGTCATCTTGGTGTGATTCTAACCCTCCAGCTTCAGGAGAAGCTTCTTCCTCACCCTTCTCTTCTCCGCCTTTATCTCCATACATCTTTCTTCTAGCTTCCTTACGAGCCTCCCTACGAGCCTCTTTCTTAGCTATATTCAAGTCTTTGAACCCTTGTTCGAACTTGGCTTCATCCTCTGGAGTGAAGAAAGCTACTTCCATTTGGCCTAGCTCTGCGTATCTTTGCTCCACTTTGGTTTTCCAGAAAAGACCCATCTCAGTGTCCATCTTTTGGTATGGTGTTTTAAGCAGGTACTCGTCTATCCCTCCTGCTTTGTCAATGCAGCGGAGGGCGTGCGTTGTGACTTTGACTTTAATGTGGCGGTCGAATATGTAGCTGAACAATCTCTTCTCCTGAACGTTCGGTTTCCAACATCTTCTTGACCTGTTTGCAAATCACACCAAGATTAACAAAAAGTTATCAAACCATTCAGAGAATCATAGAAGGGATTTAAAACATGTATGAGAGCTCATATACATATTCCATTTACATAAATCAGACCAAGAATGCAATTTTCGTCACAAAGCGGTACATGAATCCTACATTTATGATTCCAAAGTGGACAACTTTCGTCAAACAGAGGTATATATCGTCACACAGAGGTACATGTGCAGAAAAGTACATTTCGTGACACAAAAGTACATGACTCCTATATCTCTATCTCTAAAAGTTGATACATTTGATCACACAGAGGTACATGTATCCTACATTTCTATCTCTAAAGTGGATACATTTCATCACACAGAGGTACATATCTCCAAAGGGGATAACATTCATCACACAAAAGTACATGAACTCTACATTTCTATCTCTAAACTAGATACATTTCGTCATACACAGGTACATGAATCCTACCATTTCTATCTCCAAAGTAAATAACTTTCGTCACACCCTGTATGCGTTGCCCCACAAAAAGAGAGAATCTTTAGAAAGGCATGCATGACAAACATAAGCAACGAATCAAAGAACACTGTTGAACTTGAGTCTCCCTTTCCAAAGCTACTAAATAGTTCCAAACGAGAATCAAGATTGCATTTCAACAATCAAGTAAGCCTAAATCAATACACATCCAACACGAAGCTTCTTAAAATGCTTCTTCATCTACAACCAAAAGCATCACAAGCTCTTAAAGCAAAAGCTTGAAACAGACTGAGAGATTGAAAGAGACTTAACTTGTTGCCACCGTCTTCACTGACGCGGTTGCCGTACTGGATGTGGCGGCCGGCGTAGAGACCGCGTTTGGCTCTGCCCATCACGACTTTGGAATCCGGAACACAAGCCTTGAGCTTCTCTTTCAGCTCCGGCGTCAAAGTCTCCGCTCCGACCTTCTTCACCAGCTTCTTCATCATCTCCTTCCCTCTGAACGCCATTTTTGAGAGATCACAGATCGCGAAACCTATCGACGGACGCTGCTCTTCTCTCTCTATGCTTTGGTTTAACCTGGAAACAAAAAACGGTTAAGTTAACGATATTAGTAAACCGGACGAAATTAGTTTGTAGAATCCGGTTGGCTATTTCACCTAACCGGCTCCGTAAACCGGCTCCGTAGAAACCTTGGTTAACAAATAGGAAGACGTAACCGAAGAGAAGCTGCCACATAAACGGTCCAGCCAGAAGGAGGAAGAAGAAGCAGAGTCAACTTTTTCAGCTGACGTGTGAATATCAAAACGACGTCGGTTAAGAGATTTGGGCTTCTTAAGGGTTTAGTTTCTGAGTTCGTATGGGTTTTATATTTTGTTTTGTTGACTTGTAGGCCCAGCTCAGTTTCTCCTATTAGATTACGATCCGTTCTTCTCAATTTCTCAATCCGAATATTGATAAGACCGAACCGAATTAAACTGAGTCATATATGGTTGAATCGGCAAAAGATTTTAATTAATTTAGAGATTCTTTTTAGTTTTGATTATGTATTAATGGGCACAGACTAGAAGCCAAAAACAATTTATCCAAGGCTTCTCATACGTCATTGCAAATTAGCTTTTAAATGTTATTTAATCTCACTAGCCTTCAAGGATATACATGATGAGTTTCTATCAAGGTCATCTATTGTAACAATTGAGTATCTAAACATACATAAATATATCTTGTTGCATTGTTTTAAGTGTATTATATGCATGTGTTTGCTGAGAAAAAGGTTGCTTGCTAAGATATTTGTTTCTAATACGGATTTTCCATGCATAGTCCATCTTAATTCAAAATTATATCTTCACATGGCTCTCATGGTTGACAATAATTTGGGGACATAACCACCGGTTTAGATATACTACTCTAATCATATATTTAAGCTGATTAGGTTTTTAATTAATTATCTTGTTTGTTTTTGTTATGAGTTTCTACTAACAAGTTTTAGTTTCTCAAATAGCATAGTTTTGGAGTTGATTTTCTCCATTGTTGAAGATATATTGAACGAACAGTTAAAATAACATTTTTTTATAAAATATATTTCCTAAACTTTAATCCTTTCCATATTCCTTAAATATTAAATATTAAACACCAATTACTAAATTCTAAAATCTAAGTAAAATATATATTTGTTTTCCGTTTTTAATAAAGGATGATATTTTGAAATTTTTTGTGTCCTAATTTTGTAAAACTTAGTGTTTATAATAGGACTATTCAATAAATAAGTTATTGTTGTTTCAATTTATTATATTTTGGATTTTCAGGCTAATTGCAAAGTGAATCCAAGCATTAGATGTGAAGTTTGATCTTGACTATGTCTCATCATGAGAGATGCTTTGTTGTGATATGCTTTTGACAGAAATAAACCATTAATTACTCCACGACATGGTCTCACCATTTAGATATAATCACTTATTTTAGAGAAATTTATGAATTTTGAAGTATAACTGCCAATTGCAATGATTATTTTTTGTTATGTTACATGTGTATTCGACCGTCTTGTTTGTGCTTGTAAATCAATATTTTGATATTGCAACAGTAACAATCAGAAAATGTTGTGGAGTACTCATCGTTGACAAATCCCCATACGATGATTGTCAATTTCTTTTGATTTATGTGCAACAAAGACCCATGAGCTCATAGCCGACTTTGACTCTATCTACGAAGTGTCAGTGGAGGAAAAAATGGAATGTCTAGCCCTAGCTAAATCACAAGTCTAATACATATTTTGTTTTAATTTTTAGTATTAAAATAAATCACATTGTTATATTTTAAAATGATTTGCTTTGTTTATTTTTGGTCAATCTGCTAGAAAAAGTACATTCAAATAAGTGAACTTTATCTAGATGAACAAAGAAGTTAAGACGAGTCTATGTGCTTGATGATAAAATGTTGTTTGCTATTTTATTTCCTTTTAAGATGAATTTTCCATACATAACCCACCTTCATTCAAAATTATATCTTCATATTTGCCTCTCATGGTTAACAAGTCTATGAGGGGATACCACCACTTTAAATACATTACACTTATCATAATTTTCAGTTGATTAGTTTTTTTTTTCTAATTAACTATCTTGTCATTTTGTTATAAGTTTATACTAACAAGGTTTTGTTTCTCAAGTAGCATAGTTTTGACAAATGTTGGTGTTGTTTCTCCACATTGTCATGTTGATGTTGCAAGTCTATGTATGGGATTTGTCAATTGATGAAGATATGTTGAACGAAGAGTTTGAGAAGCGCAAATCTCCAAAACAGAAATATATTTCAAAAATAGTATTCTGTAATAACATTTTTTAAAAAATAACATTTATTATACCAATAAATAAATAAATAATCTAGTCTAACTCTTTTAGAAAATTTGTTTGCATATAAAATACAACGTTTAAACCTTAATTAATAAACTATAAACCCAAATAAAACATATCTTTACTTTCATATTTAATAAGTATTATTTTGGAAAATTATCCTTTGTAGGTCTCGATTGGTACAACAGATGATAAAACATTAGCTGAATGATGTAGAAGCATTATGCTGCAGAAAGTGTATGCCTTCATTAAAGTTTTTAATAAGTGATTGGTAGAGCATTAGCAGTATACAATTTAAAAACTATCATAGAAGTTAGTGTATAATATATTTATTTTAAAATAATATCTATATATACTATATTAATAATCTATTTGTTATTAGAAATAAAAAAATATTCATTTTTTCAATTATATTATAATTTATATGTGAAATATTATTATTTACAAAATGTAAAATTTATGTTAAAATATTAAATTATATTTGGATATAACATAATTTTTAATATTACAAAATAAAAGAACAAAAATATAAATAAATAAATTATAAAATTTCTATATAAATTATCAATATTTATTCATAGAGTAGTAAATGATTCATATATAAAATTATTATAAAAACTAATATATGATATATAATTTATTTATTAGTGTCTAAATAATATATATATATGTTTCATATATAAATAAATATATATTATTTTATGCTTGTTTTTTAAAATAATGAATGATATGTGTAATTATATAAATTATATTATTCTTTACATGTTAAATATTGTTCTTTTAAAAATTTAAAAATATTAAACTGCAATTTTTATTTTTTAAAATATAAATTTATATTGTTTTATTATAAAAAATATTTTTTATATTAAAAATAAAAATAAATCAATTATATATAATTATTTTTTAATTTTTATATATTCTAAATGCAAATGCTCCTTCAAAAGCTTCATATGAGAGCATTGAGCCTAGAGCATTTGGAGAGCATTAGCATTTAGTAAATGCTCTTCTAAATAATTATGAGGTAAATGTTGATTGGATAATAGAGAGTATAGTGTTTATGCTAATGCTCTACCAATCAAGCCCTAAGTGTCATAAAACATTATTTGGTGCTGTTTGATTGTAATTCTAATTTGTTTGATATAGCATAATGACACTCTGGCTGTTGTTAATATTTTTTCTTCTTTTTGCTAACAAATTTATTTCATTTTCAAAGTGATTTATGTAATTATTAATTTAAAAATGGTAATAAGTTGTTAATGGAGTTAAAATAGAACTACATTGGTTTTTCAAGATAAGTGAAATTCGTCGAAATACAAAGATTTAACAAGAAGTTATGATTCATCCTTCCAAATTAAAACAAATTAACCATATAAATTTATATAAAAGTATTTCAGATAATTAAAAAAAAAACAAAAGATACACAAGTATGGAAAATGAAGATGAAGTGTGTACAATATTCAAAAGGGTGGTTGTCCAACAATATTACCAGGAGGATCATAATTACATATGATAAACGTGTCGCCACTCTTGCAAAAACCCATTGCACACCCAATCCTCATACTCTTCTTCCACACAAGTTGAGTGTAATGCAAGCAATCTCCATTCGCCTTGCATTGGTAAGTCCTCCGGTCATAATATTTCCTCTCCGAGGCCCACCCAGCCACCGCGTCTCGTGGTGTCCACCCTTTCCCACTTCCCCAGAAGAGATTCTCTCCGTAAGGCCCACCTGAGTGGACAAGGTTGCAATCTCCACGTCGTGTTCGTGCCCACCTGGCCGCGTAGCGGGCGAGGTTGTTGCTCCATTTGAGAGGAGGGAGACGAAGCTTGGCTCGTAAGGTGTTGTGTGGTCGGAGAAACTGCTGTTGGATAGTGTTGCGGGTTAGGGTTTTGTAATGAGAGGTAGTTAGTGTTTTGTTTGGTTGGATTTGGGAAGAGAGAGTATGAAGTGGAGTAGCAATAACGGTGATGATGGTGATGATGATGAATATCGAAGTTTTGGGATCCATTGAGAAGATGAATTACATTTGATTGTTGCTCTCTAGATCTATAGTTTATCATGACATATATACATACACCATAGTTTACATTTTCATATTTGTATGTACATACCACCAGAAGAATCTAAACACATGCTATGTTAATAATTTGCAGTGACAGGTGCTAATCATTTCGGTGGAACATTGATTATTTGTAGGAATGATTCTCTTCAAACAAAGCATATATTATAAAACTATTAGACCCATCACATACCTATGAGGAAAATTGAATAGAATGTTAAACCTTATTATAAAAAAAACTTTATCATAACAACTCCAATAGATCCAAAGCAAATAAAAATTATTAGATATGTTCTGTGCAGCAGCTGAATATTTATTTCGTAGCTCTCTTCCATGACTTGTAATGATGGGTATGTAAAACTCCATAAAAATGCCCTAAATTGTTACAAACAGCTAAATAAAGGTTAACAGCATAAATAACGAAAATATATCACAAAACAACTGATTACAAATCAAAATTAGCAAGCGTTACTAAGTTAAAGAAAACAAATAAACTCATTTCAATAATAAAACCACTAATTTTTTGACTATTGTAAAACATTTAACTTATTTAATTATGTAATCATGAAAAGCATAAAACATATGAATAATATTATTTTGCTTACATAAATATTTTTATTAACACTCACATAAATATTTAATTACATCTATGTAAAAAAAAAAAATTAACTACAAAACATTAAAGTAATCATAGATTATTCAAGACTAAATTCAAAATATTTTGAACCAATATAAAAGGTGCTAAAGTTACATCATGTAAGTTTACAACTGCAATTTCCATACGGAGACGAGGGACCACTTGTTCTTCAGCTGCACATACTCAACAATGGTTTGGAAAATGCTTACCGTAAACTGTTGGGACCTCGTTACACGAATCAGTGGCATGATAACTTAACTTACTTAACCGATTCTTCCCTTGGAAGTACTACTCTGTTTTTGCTACGTTCAGTATTCCAAGCAGCTGTACACTCCCTGTGGCGTGAAAGAAATGGACGATGTCATGGAGAAGCATCGCATGATCCATCCCTGCTGGTTTCTCTCATTGATAAACACATCAGGAATCGAATTGACTCAGCTAGAGGAAAACTTTATAGAAGTCATGCCGAGGCTATGCAACTGTGGTTCGCCACAAGATGATTTTGTCACTGGGCAATGCCTGCAATAACCCTTTTGCTTAAACATTTCTAAATTCGTTAGGAAAAAGATACATTCATTGTAAAAACGTTTTTTTGTTCGAATAAATTTAACATTCATTCAAAAAAAAAAAACTAATATAAATCAAAATATCAAATTATCATTTCATAATCATAATCCCCGTATAGAATTTAGTCTGTAAATTAAATCCTCTAATTAAGCTCAGTTTTTAAAGATTGGGCTTAACATTGAAAACAACTAGAAACGTAGGAACACTATAATAGCTCAACTTCTACAAAACTGGGCTTTTCATCTATCAATCAATCACTGGGCCTTTTAAGGTTGACTCGATCTTTCCTTCCCTTCTTCGTTTCCAAATCAGACAGAGACAGTGACAGTCAAAGCCGAAAATAAATATCGCATACACAAGACGAGAATCCACCATCGTACGTACATTTGTGAGTGTTTGTTTCCAAGATCCAAATTTCAATTGGATCCAAAGCTTAGCAACTCCGTGGATCTCCTCCTCTCTCCAGATCTCTTACCTTGAGGTTCGTCGCTCTGCTTAACCACGACCTATGATTCAGCTTTTTTTTTGTAGAGATCGATCCTCTTTTGCCTTTTCCTTAGCGTAAAATCTACAATGTCTCGGTTTGATCTAGATCCGATATCGTTAGGAATGCAGCTGAGTGAGACTGCAAACTATAGATTCGATCGCTGCTCTTCAAATCTGATAGAGAGATGTGCATTCGTTTTTGAATCTTAGTGGATCCGAAGCTATTTTATTATGATTTTTGTTTAATGTTTTGATCGTATTTGTAGTAACGTGATGCTTGTAGCTGGATCTGAGGATTCGACATTGTCGAATTTTCTTCTGTAATTTTGATTTGATGTGATCTTTGCTCATAAACCATGGATTGGAGAACAGAGTTGTTGATCTTCCTAGCTATTTTGTAAAAAAATGAATTTCGAAATGCGGAGATATGCTTCATTCATTGTATAGAAATTTAAGTAGAGTAGTGGAGATTATTGCTGAGTAGTTGTGTGAATTCTATTGAACTTCTTGTATTAGATTTACTTGGCAGTGATGGTTAAGCTAATATGGTTCTTTGTGCTCAGTAGCTTAAACTTGAAAAGGAACAACAACATTTTGCTTATCTTGTTTCCTACTATGTGATCTGTACCTTATTGTGTGTTGTGAGGGTGTGAAAATTCTGATTTTTGGTTCCTGTTCTCTCTATTCACTTTCTGTATGCCTTATGTTGTAGTGGTGCTTCTTCTTGCATGATTTTCTGTTTTATTTGAGCTCAAAAGTTCTCATTTTGGTTTCTCTTTCACTCTCTTTGCAGCGCCTGAATAGATGGACAAGTCTAGTACCTTGCTTGTACATTATGACAAAGGGACTCCAGCAGTTGCCAAGGAGATTAAAGAAGCTCTAGAAGGAAACGATGTGGAAGCGAAAGTTGATGCCATGAAGAAGGCGGTTATGCTTTTGCTGAATGGTGAAACCATTCCTCAGCTTTTCATAACTATTATTAGATACGTGCTGCCTTCTGAAGACCACACGATCCAAAAGCTTCTGCTGCTGTACCTGGAGCTGATTGAGAAAACGGATTCCAAGGGGAAGGTGCTGCCTGAAATGATTTTGATTTGCCAGAATCTTCGGAACAACCTTATGCATCCTAATGAGTACATTCGTGGAGTCACACTGAGGTTTCTCTGCCGGTTGAAGGAGACTGAAATTGTGGAGCCTTTGACTCCATCGGTGTTGCAGAATCTGGAGCACCGTCATCCTTTTGTTCGTAGGAATGCAATCCTGGCCGTCATGTCGATATATAAGCTTCCACATGGTGAACAGCTTTTCGTTGATGCACCTGAAATGATCGAGAAAGCTTTATCAACTGAACAAGACCCGTCTGCCAAGAGAAATGCATTTCTAATGCTCTTTAGCTGTGCTGAGGAACGAGCCGTGAATTATCTTCTGAGTAATGTTGACAAGGTTTCAGACTGGAATGAATCACTTCAGATGGTGGTGCTGGAGTTGATTCGAAGTGTGTGCAAGACTAAACCAGCAGAGAAGGGGAAATATATTAAGATTATTATTTCTTTGTTGAGTGCCACTTCCTCTGCAGTTATCTATGAATGTGCTGGGACGCTTGTTTCTCTCTCATCTGCCCCTACTGCTATTAGGGCTGCTGCCAACACCTACTGTCAGCTTCTTCTTTCTCAGAGTGACAACAATGTGAAGCTTATTTTGCTCGATCGGTTGAGTGAGCTTAAGTCATTGCACAAAGATATCATGGTTGAGTTAATAATAGATGTGCTCAGAGTACTCTCAAGTCCGAACCTTGATATTCGCAGGAAGACACTTGACATTGCTCTTGATTTGATTACTCATCATAATATTAATGAGGTCGTTCAAATGTTGAAGAAAGAAGTTGTGAAGACACAAAGTGGAGAGCTTGAGAAGAATGGAGAGTACAGACAAATGCTTATTCAAGCAATCCATGCTTGCGCGGTTAAGTTCCCTGAAGTTGCAAGCACAGTGGTCCATCTTCTTATGGATTTCTTGGGAGATAGCAATGTGGCTTCAGCACTTGATGTGGTTGTTTTTGTTAGAGAGATAATTGAAACAAATCCCAAGTTAAGAGTTTCAATCATAACCAGGTTGCTGGACACGTTCTATCAGATCCGCGCTGGAAAGGTCTGCCCTTGTGCACTTTGGATTATTGGGGAGTATTGCCTATCACTTTCGGAAGTCGAGAGTGGCATTTCAACCATTAAGCAATGCCTTGGTGACTTGCCATTTTATTCTGTTTCTGAGGAATCTGAGCCAACTGAGACATCAAAGAAGATTCAGCCAACCTCTTCCGCCATGGTGTCCTCTAGAAAACCTGTGATTCTTGCTGATGGTACTTATGCTACCCAAAGCGCGGCCTCTGAAACCACATTCTCAACACCTACAGTTGTTCAGGGAGCACTGACTTCGGGAAATTTGAGAGCACTGCTTCTAACTGGTGATTTTTTCTTAGGAGCAGTGGTTGCTTGCACATTGACCAAACTTGTTCTTAGGTTGGAGGAGGTTCAGTCATCTAAAACTGAAGTGAACAATACAGTCACACAGGCTTTGCTGATCATGGTGTCCATGTTGCAACTTGGGCAATCTCCTGCTTCCCCACACCCTATTGATAATGATTCATATGAGAGGATTGTGTTGTGCATAAAATTGCTTTGCCATAGGAATGATGAGATGAAAAAGATATGGTTGGAGTCCTGCCGCCAGAGTTTTGTCAAGATGATTTCTGAAAAACAGCTTAGAGAGATGGAGGAACTTAAGGCAAAGACCCAAACAACTCATGCTCAACCTGATGATCTCATCGACTTCTTCCATCTAAAGAGCCGGAAGGTAATATTACTTTCCAAACCATTGCTTGCTTCATTGTTTCTTTTATTATTATTATATTATATCTACTTTCTTTTATAGTGGCTTGTTACATTTTTTTATTTCGGTTAGTAGAACAATTTACTGACGTGATAAGTTTTTTTCCAGGGAATGAGTCAACTTGAGTTGGAAGACCAGGTACAAGATGACCTGAAGCGTGCTACTGGAGAGTTCACCAAGGACGAGAACGATGCGAACAAACTAAACCGCATTCTTCAACTCACAGGATTCAGTGATCCAGTCTATGCTGAAGCATATGTGACAGTCCATCACTATGACATCGCACTCGAAGTTACTGTTATCAACCGTACAAAGGAAACTCTTCAGAACCTGTGCTTGGAGTTAGCTACCATGGGTGATCTCAAGCTTGTTGAGCGTCCTCAAAACTATAGTCTTGCACCTGCAACGAGCATGCAGATAAAAGCAAACATCAAGGTCTCGTCCACAGAGACGGGAGTCATATTCGGGAACATCGTCTATGAAACATCAAATGTTATGGAGCGAAACGTCGTGGTACTTAACGACATACACATTGATATCATGGACTATATCTCCCCTGCTGTTTGCTCAGATGTTGCTTTCAGAACCATGTGGGCAGAGTTTGAATGGGAAAACAAGGTCATACACCGAAACCTTTTACACTTTGTTTTGGGTTTTGGTTTTTAACCATTTCTGTTGTGGTCTTCATGTCAGGTTGCTGTGAACACCAAGATTGAGAACGAAAGAGAGTTCCTCGACCATATAATCAAATCCACAAACATGAAGTGTCTCACTGGCCCGTAAGTTCAGATTCTTTTTTTTCTTCTTTTATGGGCCGAAACTCTTCTAGCTAATTAAATGCTTCTCTGTCTGCAGATCTGAACTAGAAGGAGAATGCGGGTTCCTTGCAGCAAACTTATACGCAAAAAGTGTGTTTGGTGAGGATGCTCTTGTGAATGTTAGTATCGAGAAGCAAACAGATGGTGCATTGAGTGGCTACATAAGGATAAGGAGCAAGACGCAAGGGATTGCTCTAAGTCTTGGAGACAAAATCACCCTCAAACAAAAGGGTAGTACCTGAGGTTAGCTAGTTCTTATTTTCTACTTCGAACCATTAGTGTTGAATCATCACACTCCTTACCATACCAATTGATTGTTACAGGCTTGGAATGGTGGGGCACAAGGTAACAGGTTTAGTCTACGTTCGTTTCTCTCTTGAGCAAATTTTTTGTTGGTTGAACCTGTTTACTACGGAGGGGAAGCGTTTAAACAATAATATAAAGTAAAGATTAATCTGTTATCACTCCTTGGCCGGTATGGTACGGATGGATTCGTATTCTTACTCATACGGGTGAGTGTGTTCTTCGTTTTACAGTACTTGGACGATTCGTGTTATTTTTAATTTTCTTTTCTTTATATAGTGACATTTGTTGAGAAGAGATTAAACCATGATTTTCATGAATTGCTTTGTTTCCGTTTGTTCACTATAGTTTATAGTAGATATTATGAGAAACGTTACTAGAGATGCAAATATAATAAGACAAAGCAGGACCACTTTTGTTGGTGAAAAAAAGAAAGAAAGAGGCAGGACCAGTGGTGGTTAGAACGACAATAATTGATAGTAAGTTGTTTCAATCATACCACCAGTTTTATGGATTCGAGTACAATGTTGCATATATTGATTTTATAGATGGTACCGTATAGTCAACAGTTTGATGCCAGAACTGATTAAAGAATATGCTTGAGAATCATGCTTTTAAAAAAAAAAAAAAGAATATCATCAGTCATGCAATGCAACCGCATGACTCATGCATTTCACAGAATGTCATGACTCGTGCAATGCGACGGCATGACTTGTGCATATGTTGATTTGTTTGGACAACAATTTGAAGCCACAACTGCTGAAAGAATATGCTGAGAATACCTGAGTTTTTTTTTTAAATATCAGTTAAGTAGTTTGGACAACATGAGTCATGCAATGCAAGTATGCAAAGGCATGTCCTCCTATTCAAAAGAAAACCTTACCTTAGACCTTAGTTCACATTTCACCTGACTTGACCTAACCATATTTTATGAACAATTGGGTCAAATAGTGGAACAATATTCTCCAAGAAGTATGATCATTATCATACTGTTTAATTAGTGGGGGGATCAAATCAAAATCTACAAATAATCTAATTCATTAGTATCATTTAACATTTAATAAAATTTATGATCATCTACACGAGTAAACAATTACTCTCTCACGCTATCAAATCTTAGTATTGCCAACGAAGCTTCCACTACTCTTGACAACAGAAACAAAAGACAGAACACAAGTGGAGAAAATAATGGATTATCTATCGATCATCATCTTGAAAACTAGTTAAACATAAACAGCTATGAGTTTGAACCATAATATCTCTATTATTCGTTGTCATCTTCATCCTCTTCTCTTCCAACTTACTAATTTCATCATCACTACTATCATCATTATCATTATCATTATCATAGTTGTAATTGTGATCCTCTTCTTCAGATTCTTGCAATGCAAGTAAAGGCATGGAATTAGGGTTACTATTAGTCTTGGAGTATATGCTAAAAGATGATCTTCTCCTTAGCTTGTTAGCAATAATCAATCTCCTTCTCTTGTTCAACGGACTCTCCACTTTCATAAGATCTTTCATCTTGCTAGCTTCCATTAAATTCCCAAATGATTTCGATTTCCCTAGATAATGATTTGATAATCCTCTCCTGAATTTATAGAAACAAAAAAAAGGAGAAGTAATTAATTTTCGGACAACAAATATTTTTTTTTTTAAATTGAAAGGATGATTAAAGAAAAAAAAGGTACTTGATTGGAAGAGACTCTTCAAGGGAGGAACCAAACCATGTTCCTTGCGACGAAACGGCACCGTCTTCTTCTTCCTCCTCGTTCTCGCTGCTTTCTCCTGACAGGACAACAGATGAAGAACTCTCTGACATCTCCTCCGGCAGAGACTTAACACATCTCCTAAACCCGACCCTGCGGCTAGATTCCTCCTTCAAGAACAGAGACGACGGTGCAGCCTTATCGTGCGCCGCAAGAAACTCCATTTTCTCAGTACACCCTTCTAGTTCTAGCCTTCCCCTCTTCGACCTCGACTCCACAAACCAGACTCAGCTGTCATCAATCAATCGCCGCGCGCGCAAGTTTAATAACTAGTTTTCAGAGAGAAAGAAATATTGGCGTATTAAGAAAATTATTATTATTATTTAAAAAAACTCGTATATACGTATTCGTATATATACGCTTTGACACACAGTATTCGAGTCTCTGTGTAATACGCGCACATGTGCTAAAAATAGTACCCGCTAACGGCCGACTTTGACAGGTTAATGATGACGTGGTTGTTACCGATTGGCTAGCTCCTCGGACTTTACCCGGACGTTTCGGAGTTACTGTCTCCCGTTAAGTCCGATGCTGTCCGAATGTCCGATGTACGGTGTACCGATAGTTCAGTGATGGTTGTAACACTAAAACAACCTTATCCAGTTTCCTTTTATTACTGATTTTCAGTTTGTTTTTTTTTTTTTTTTTTTTTTTTTTGATTTTCAGTTTGTTAAAAAGGGTAAAAGTAATGATTTTCAGACTTTACAGTGAAACCAGATAAGATTTTAACTATTTCATAACGGACTGAATTACTTACAGTTAATTTTTTGCATGTTTATATCAGATAATTGGAAAAGGAACAAATAAGCTTTATAGATTTTCATGAGTTTTTATTACAAACAAATCATTTTTAATACAATCATGAATCTAAATCGTCAAATTCATTTCTCCTATTTTATCATCTTCAACATCATATTTTACCGTCTTCAAATGATTTTTTGTCAACATATGGCATATATATTTGTTTATGCAATAGTTTATTTTCTAAAAATCCGGTATATCAACTTTGTTTTTCTTTGGTTAATCAATACTTTTAATTTATTTTTTGAAAAATGGTTATTCCATAATTTGTTTTCAAGATAATATTGGTCAAAAAATAAGTTAGGGAACATAATATTTCTTTTTTGAATGAAATTTCTTTCATACTACAGTAAACATGATTTTGAAACTTTATGCGTACTTATATGTTTATGTATTTATATGTTGGTCAGGTTATATTTATCGTGGGGGTTGATACATGTGCTACAACCATGATCTAGGAGACGAACTCGCTAGAATTTACCGTTTAATTAGAACTTCTGCCTTCTCCTGAACCGTTAAGCAAATGGCGACCCAAGTAAACCGAGTAATGCATGAGGTTGAAGAAAGAGCAGAGAAACTGGTTTTATTGTCTTAAAATTCATAAAAAAAAGTCACAAATGTAGCACAACAATCTTAACAAGAAAATTGATAATCTTCTAGTTATAGCCATTAAATAGAATAATCTAAACCCACTTGGTCCCTAACGTGAAACCTGAAGACATAAATGAACTAAGAGGGGACTTAATCAATAACTAAAGAAGCTATACCTGATTTGACAGTATTCTATATACGTATATAAAGACTACATCTCCTTCTCCACTGAAGATAAAGCTTCCCCGGAGATGGAAGAGCAGACACAACATGATCACATTAATCAGACAACAGCAGAAGTAGCTCGTCTCAAGTCAACATCGTTCTTGAATTTCTCACTCGGCGGTGTTCCTTTGAAACTTCCATATCTCATAGGCTTAGGTATGTAAAGAGAGCTGAGAATCTTCTCCAAAGCCACCACTGTGTACCTCACGTACTTGCTTGAACTAGCGTCTTTCTCAACCAATGGTCCATAGTTTTGCATATAGCTTCTGTAAACCGGCACAATAGCCTGAACTATCTGTTGACAAACTCTATCTCTCAAATCTTTTTCAGGTACAACCCATGTGGATTGCTTCTTATACATCTCATCAAACGCATCATTAAAAGACTTCAGCCTCTTCTTGACAAGATCACGAGCCGTGGCATGTCCACCAGAGAAGAGTATAAGCCCTTCTCTGCTCAAATGGCTTGGGAGCTTACCCCAACTGTCTCTAAGGAAGACAGTAGCGTAATACTCTTTGTACTGATCATGTTCTTTCAGCCATGAATCTCCTAACTGATCTCCAATCCTCGTACCCTTTAAGCTCTTGTATAGATGCCAGTGATTGTTCATACCGAAGAAATGAGCAAGTGTTTGATCCGGATACGCTTTCATCCATGCATCCATGTTCTGCTCAATCATTTTGATTATTCTTAGAACCTCAATCATAAGCTGATTATCTTGGAACCTTTCTGATCTCCAGCTTTTGTGTATGAACAGGACCTGAGTAAGTGTTGACTTGTACTTATCTCCTATAAGTTTATTGCAGTAATCAGTTACAAAACTGACTAGTCTAGGCACACCACCGTCGTTAGGCGGTGGGATTTGCTTCTGAATCTCTACCTGAACCAGAAGCTCCCAAAAGATTTCTGCTGCACCGTCTATTAACTTCTTGATGAGATCTCTTGTGAAGTTTTGGATCTCAATACAAGCTGCTCCACCAAAGAGACGGTTAAAGTCTGCTCTCAGTTTGTTCAAAGAAGTAAAGATATCTAACAGCTTCAGAAGCTTGATTGGATCTTTCTTGCTATCAGTCACAGTTTTACCAAACTTAAGAAACGCGAGCATACCAGCTTGGGCAGCAATCTTGGAGAAGCAATCCAACCAAACATTCAAACCAACTCTTTCAAACACATCGTTGCAAAGCTTGAACTCTGCTTCGAAAAGATGCTTAACCGCAAACTCTAAATGATTCCCCCACTTAGAGATATAGCCTTCTATGCTTTGCACGTCGTTGAACTCAGTAACCGATATGTCTAGATAGTCCAGGTCAAGTGCTTGGAGACTAGCTCTAACGTTAGAGCTCCTCACTTCTACATATATCGAAATGCACTTGTCGAGTCTATTATTCGCTCTGAGTCTCCCAAGAATGGCTTGCAGTTTATGGATTACAGTTACAGGTAACTGAGACGGTGCAATGCATGCTTGTTCTCCTAATGATGGTGGAGACGCCATTGGAAGTGGAACACTGTTGTCCTTCAATAACCTCCTGAACTCATTTTCAAGCTTGTCTAAAGCAGCATCCCTAAGTCCACCATCAAGCCTAGCTTTTTCTTCTTGAAACTCCCTGAGACCTTTCAAAGACTTCTTCAAATTCAAAAGATACTTCTCATCAGCAACACTGTGATCTTCCAAATACTCAACTATATCCTCCAACCACTGGATAGCTAACCCACAATTCTCACCTAGAAACTTCAACGCTTCCTCTAACCGCTTCAACACCGCTAAATACCCTGAGAGATCGTTCTTGGGATCAGATAACAAAGACTTCTCAAGTCCATGGACAGCATCAAACACCTTAAGCACAGCAGCTGCAGGACCAACAGCTCGGTTAATGTGGCCACCAACAGCTACAAGAGCTTCTCTATCTGCTCGTATAGGCCTCACTGCAGCTTCAAGGGAAGGTAGTCTCAGCTCAATCTCATCAAACCTAGGACCGGTTCTCTCCAAAGCTAAACCAATAGCTTTAGATTTCTCTAGACTCGATTTTAACGACTTCCTTGCAGCTATTAAGCTCTGTATCCCTCTATCCACCACAGCAAGTTCAGCCATAACTAAACTCAATCAGAATAAGAACCCTAGAGAACCAAACTTTATTCCTAATAAAAATGGAGACTTTCAATAAATCAAACCAAACCCACAACACTACTTAGCAACAGAACTAGCAATAAGAAGCTAAACTCAGAAGATTCCACAGCTACTAAGCAACCACTGAAACAAGAAAGTTTTCAACTTTGAACTGGGACAACACAAATGAAAGAGATCAAGTGGAGATAAGGCCTTCTACTGTAATGGGTCGCCGGCGAAGAGTCGATCCGGCGACAAAGGCGTGAGCTTGGCGGAAGAAACGAAACGGCGTGAGATTCTCTAGAGAGAGAGAAGAGAAAGAGAGAAATTTTTTATTGCTTTTCGACAGTTTTTTTTTTGGCCGATGGAAACTGACAAAGTGCAAGACAGTCGAGCACAAGGCTTCACAGTATCACTTGCGACTTTGGTTAAAAACGGAACTTGCTATCAAAATTCTATTTGTTTAATAATTGATTTTTCAGAGAATAATAACACAACTTTTTGTTTAATAATTGATTATTATTATTATTATTATTATTATTATTTTACTTTTTCAGAGAATAAGACTATGCTTAAGTTATGTTTCACTTTAAGAACATTTTCTCAAAAATGTATTCAGACTTTCGAATTAGTATTATTTTTTTCTTTTTGTGTTTCTGAATTAGTTTCGTAGACTTGTGATCCTCTGCTTTTAATGGTTGTTTACCATATTCAACGTTGTTGTAACGTACGAGTAAGGCCTACATTTAGCTCACTTTACTTCGAACATAAATGATGATTTTATTCCTTTATATGCAAATTTCCAGAATAAAGTTTAACATTGACCGTCGAAAAAAACTAGAAGTTTAACATTGACCAGATGAAAAAGTCATTAAAAGCATTTAAACTCAATATTTTAAAATTTTATATTTGTTCACAAAACTGTCATTTTATATTTTCAATATACTATTTTAATTAAAATCCAAGTTTAATCCTGTTATTTTAACATATTAATTATAAGAAAAAATTAGTGTATCAATTAAACAAAAAATAAAATTGTTTTAAAAACATTAAATATACGTGAAAAACTTCTTAGTAATTAACACTATTTATGAACAGAAGGAGTAACATGATTGTAATTCAACTAATTGAGTTTATAGAGCATGGTCTGTCTTGGGTTGGTTTAACTTTAATTAGTTGGTTAGATTTGGTTTAGTTCGGTTCAGTTTTTTCTCTCACACCTAAAAATTCAGTTCAATTCATTTGCTATGTATGACTAGGTTATACTTGAATGAACCATATGTTATGTATGACCTCTTCTTTGCTTTTTCAACTATGCTACATATATCTTTCCGTATAGAGAAATGTATAAATGTAGTATGTATGGTGTGTCTTTTTGCCTAACACTTCATGATAAAGGTTTTCTGTGTCGGCATGATAAAATGTTTAACAAAGTCCGATTAAAACGAATCATATAAACTAATAGAGACGAATCACATTGTCAAAACTAATGTCAATGCAAAAGAGCGGTTTCATTGGACCGCATGCTATAAAACAAATCTGCCATTTTCTATTGTAAGTATGGCAACTAATTAAGATAACGAAGATAAGTGCATGTCAGAGAATAGAAGATGTGTAGCCATGATGATATTGAATGTGCAATACAAATCTTTATAGATTTACACTCGTAAGACGCGATTATTTTAGAAATTTCGTCATACCATATAAAAATCCCAATTGTCACACGCTAACATAGATATGTGTTCATTACAATCAGTTGACTGTTATGTATAATTATGGATCCAAATTAGCCTGTTGATCATAATGATCAAAATGGATGTAATTACGTCAGATGTCACTAAGTTGGTTCAATGTTCAGTTCATATACGAGGAAATTAAATAAAACAAAACAAAGGTCGAAAGAAAATGTTATATATATTGAATATATAATGTCTATAATCAAGTCGTTCGGTAGGAGATAATTAAGTTTTTATCGAGGGGAATCCCTTCACCGACCATGTTCAATACTTCTTGCTCACTGAGATTCCTAAAGCGGCTATGTTCTTGTACTCATAGGTGTTAAAGATGAGCTTGACGAGTTCCATATGGCAATCCATTCAGCGGCAGATGCAGCTTATGACAGACGGGGTCACGTGCCCCTGCCTAATTTAAAAATTTTAAATAATCAACTCAAGATCTTGATTTTTTTAAACAATTAGCATAAACCATAAGATAATGCCCCTGACTAATTTAAAGTTTATAGTAGTGCTTTCAGTTAAATTCACCTAGATCAGCCGCTAACTCTATTACCAATTGCTTGTAACAATCTCTAGTCACATGACTCATTTTAGACTGGGCGTTCGGGGGCTCCATCAGTATTGATTCGGTTGATTCGGATTTTTGATTTTCGGTATTATACTCATAAATTTTATTTGGGTTTTACTAATTATCGGGTCAGTTCGACTCGATTCTTTCTGAATTTAGTTCGGATCGGATTTGTAACAAATATGTAAATATCATTCAAAATATATTTTTAAAATCTGAAAATTTGACATTTTTTTATCAAAATATATAAATTATTCAAAAATCTAATTAAAAGTAATTAAACTATTTAAACTAACTAAAAAGTATTCAAAATAACAATATAAAAATATTAACATATTGAATTAATTCTGGATATCTTCGGATCTTAATTCGAATTTCGATCCGGTTTGGGATATACTCAAACTCCAACTATTAAGTTCATAAGTCTCATTCAAATATTTTTATATAACGATTAAGATCCAATTTCAGTTTCTTCGATTAAACCTCAGGTTTAAGTAGCTATTTCGGCTTGAGATAAAAACGTCCACGCCAAGCTTATTTATTATGTAACTAATCACTTTGTCTCTGCAGTGTCTTTCGATCAACCTTCTAGACGCAATCTTTGATCAGCTTAACTATTTGTGTCGGGTTGACTTTTTGTTACTCCTTGTCGACAGGAAAGACTAGAGTTCCTATGAGTGCTATGGCAAAGGAGAAACCTAAAGCCTTGGCCAATTCCATTTCGTTCTTTTATTTTGCTTGTTTGTGATTTCTCTCTTAGGGTAGGTTGATTGATTTTACTTTTGATGACCAAAGGTATTACATCGACCAACCACCAAAAATAAACTTATATGTACCTAACAGAAAGTACACGAATTTGTTGAGAGAATGTGGGATCATGGACCACAACTAAAATTACAGTATGCTTATAATTCATTTGGAAATAGATTACAGATGAGTATTCCAAGAAGGGAATCTGAATTTCAAAGTATTCAAACTAATTCTCAGAACTGGTACAAGATAAGTATATAGCTTATGGTTTAACTTTCAAGTAACTTTTTGTTTTGTTTTGTTTACAAAGGTATTTAAAGCCTTGTCTTTGACAGATTTTGCTGAGAAAGACAAGAGAGGTCCCAACACAGACATGGGTTTTGGTGCTTTGGCTCCAATACGGATTCGGGTTCGAATCCCGTTGACCACTGCGGATAAAATTTAACATTTAGGTTTTCTCAGCGTTCGGTGACCGAGGCGTAATTTGGCCGATAACGTGGACTGTTACGGATACTCGCCGCTAATTTGGACCCATTTTGGTGGGGACCATAAAACATCAGATTATTAAAAAAAAAAAAAGACAAGGAGAAACATTTGTGGCAACCAAGAGAGGCTTACGCAAGCTCTTTTGCAAATCTCAAATGAGGAATTTTGTACCACATGTTTTGGTGTGGTCGTGTGTTAATGGTCTTTAAACTTTCCTTCCAAACAAGAAACTGAAACTTTGACCCATTAAGTTTTTCGTCCCTTAACAGCGCGATATGGTTTTGAATTTGATACAACGTGCCAAAGTGTTTTGTCTTATGGATGGATGTTGATATACTTTAACACATGAAAAAAATGGATTAAAATTTGTCAAAAGCATTTATCCAAGAAAAAAATTGTCACACGCAACTTCGTTGAAGCTTCCAAGCTCAACTGCATACATTAATATAGTTGACCCTTATCTTGTCTTCAACTAACACAAGATAATAAATTAAATTCACATTTATTTAAGGATACGTGACTTCAAGACCAACCTGAACTAACTCATTAATAACTCATTGACTTTCTAATCATTAACCCCCTTAGTCAACTTTACTTTTAAAGCCACCAACTATATATAATTGTATTAACAAAAACAAAAACAATGATCACGCAAAAATGAAGAACATAAGTCCATCATATACTCCATATTATTGGTCCGCAATTAATTCCATAACAACTAACTTACACCCATATCTTCTAATCATCTAATTTTATAACACACCACGAAATTATTTTATAAGAACATATTTCACCAGACCTAATTTTTCTAATTAAAATATTTTTTTAGTAAAAGATTTACAAATCAAACCCTCTAGTACTCAAAAAATTTCAAGAAAACAATACAAGTCAAAGTCATGCTGAAGCAAACACCAAGTCATTAACACCCGAAGAAGACATGTTCTCCTTCATAGCCGACTGGTTATGACGGTGCTCTCCTTCGTAAGTCACGATAAGCATCGTTGGATCATCCAAAGCTCGTTCCACATGTTTTCTCGCTGGACACCCTCTAAACGTACTGCACTTGTAGTAACCACTGTAACATAACACATTTAAACACCGTTAGATCTCTAGATTCGTGAAAACAATCAAACAAATATTAACAGTAGATAAGGTGTATGTGTATGGTAGTTACCGTGGATGTGGTGAGCCCTTGATTGGTTTTTGACCGTACTTCCTCCAAGAGTACTCGTCCGGTGGAATATCGGCGACCTTTTCACTTATCGCCGGTACTCTCACGGTTCTCTTCAACCGGTTCTTTCTGCTGTAATAATTAAAAGAAAGAAAAACATATTAATTAACGTAATTGTTTTAATTAAACGAGAACTAATAATTAATTTTAACGTGCGCTGGGTAAGCTACAATGAGCTGGCTGGCATGCTTTAGGGTGTAAAAAGTCAATGGTCAAAACCCTAGGTTCTTTATTACAGAACTTTAACTGTCCCTGGTCATTATCGAGTTGCCCATACCAAACCATGACCGATAACCGGTATGGTATAGTAAACCGGGAATCAATCATCCTAAATTATTCAAATAAAAATTTAATAATAACGCGGTGGTAATAGTCAACTAAGCGTTGAATATTCGCAAATTAAATAACTGAAGTGCGTGGGTAATGGTGAAGTTGTTAAAAAGACAGGTGGGTGACGTAACCATACCGTTTCTTACAAGAGCAGCCGGAACCGGAGATCTTGCCGGAAAAACTCTCCGAGTGCTCATGCTCAAGGCATCTTTTTCTATAAGGATGACCGGCCAACGGTGGCTTTCCGGAGGAAGACACAGCCTGCGACGGAGCCGACGTGAGGAAGATCGATGATCCCTTGGAGACACTGCCGTCGCCGGTTATCGCCGACGACATGTACGAAGAGTTCAAAGAGACGCTGAAGTTCTCCTTGGAGAACTCAATCTCAGAGCTTTTGGATCCGAAGATGTTAGGTTTAGTGAAATCGAGTGTTAAACTCGGCTGACTCGAATGAACTAGCCTCGACGGTGTCGCAGCAACAACCGCCGTGGGTCTCGTCGGTGGAGAAACAACCGGAGACTCCGGTTGAGCGAGTTTAACGATCTGTTGTTTCTGAGGAGAGTGAACCGGTCCACGTCTGAACCGGGCGTGACCTGTACGGTTAAGGAGGGAAATAACCGTTTTGAATTTGGAAACGGTGTAATCGGTTATCTCAGAGCAGTCAACGTTGTTGTGTTTGTCGGAACGGTTAGAGAGGACACGGATCAGATGCTCCATGCTCTGTAAACCTTGCGATGCAGCCTCCTCTATAGCCGCTTGATCATCTATCTTAGGAAAACGCATGAGATCGACGGCCATTTTGATCTCACTGTCTTTTTATTTTATTTTGTTGCTCTTGAGAGAATAAGAGAGAGATGGTGTGGGTGAGAAGAGAGAAGAAGAAAGATGGCGTGATATATGGGGGAAAGGAGGTGACCGGGTCAGGTTGTGAGATTAAAGTCAAACCGGGAAGGTTTTGATCTAACGGCTGTGATTGAGTTGAGTTTTTCCACGGAATAAAGCAATCAAAGTTTGGTCTCCTCTCATGTAACTGGGACCCACTGGGAATCGAATTTTAAATAAAGATCTTTTTCTATACTAAAAACATAATAATGGAAAAGAAAGACCAATAAATAGATAACACATATAAAAATCACTTAAATTTTCATAATTATTTTGCAAATTTGATTTCTAGATTTTACTAAACAGTCAAATTATCAATTGATGATTAAGATATTAAGATTACATTCACAGAATAGAGAAAGAGGGACCAGCTGGATATTTGTTGAGGCAAGGCAAGAACTAAGAGTTGTCAACGTGACAGGGATTAGTTAAAAAAAGAGAGTAAATGAGATATTTGACTTTTATTTACTTTTATTTATATTTAATGTTTCTTGCAATTTGAATCTTCTTTATTCTTTTGAATTCTATGGACTCAATAGTATTTGTCAACTATAATTACAATTCACTTATTCAAGAAGTTGCCGATCTATGTTGGTGACCGTGTTAAGGGGTTTCCATAAAAAAAATTAAGACTACGTTTTTATTAAAACTTTACTAGTATATACTATTAATTATTACTAACAAAAAAACTTATCTAAAATATCTGTTCTCATAGCGTTCTAGAAACCCTCTTCACTTGACATTATATTATAATAAACGAAGCCTTTATTAACTTCTAATTCACAACTAGTAATCATTCTAATTAAATAGCATCATCAATAATGGTTTGACTAAAGATTTAAACAATTATAGTAGAACAGCGATTAAAGAATACGACAAAAAGGAGGGGAGAAAGCTACTATTTGAAAAATTAAAAGTAATACTACTAGTAGTATTCTTAGCTGACAGACAAAAATAAAAATAAAAGTAGTAGCACTAAAAAATAAAAAGATTATCATTTCAATTTCTTTAAACATATAAGCATTGACTACTCGGTAAGCGGGTGGTCCCGTTAACTCGTATATGAACCGTCAGATATTCGAAAGGCTGATCCAACGGTTATCTGAATATACTATAGTGTTGACAATGTTTACGATTTTACAACCCTAAAAAACCTCCTGCCAACTATTTGGTTCTTCTCCTCACGTGTCAACTTTCTAATGTTTCATATAAAACTAATAAAGATTTCATCTAGGTAATAGCCTTGTTCCGAAACTCGCTAGGCGCTGTACGTACGTTTGGGTAGCGCCTAGCGATTTGTTAAAAAATCGAGGATTAATCATTGATTAATCGGGGATTTATTTTGTGTGCTTTTAGAATAATACTGAAGAGTTACAGTGGCTCAGTGCTTCGGGAGCTTTTATTGCTGTGAGATATCGCTAGTTCGAACACGGGAAGTGCTTTTTTTGCTGTTTATTACATTTTCTGGTTAATAAAAGTACAATTACGAAAACACCCTCATCTTCCTCACCTCATATGTCGAACAACAAACCCTAGTTTCTGCATTTTCCCCTCATTTAAACATGATTTTCAACCATTTTCAATGATTCTTAACCCGATTCGGGTAGATTTTCAACGAAACATATGATTCTCGGCATAAAATTAAGAAAATTTGATTTTTTTTATGATTCCGAGTTTTTGGGCGAATTGAGGCAAATCGCCTCGGCTCTTCACTGAATAGCGTTTAAGCGGCGATTAATCAGGCTCTGCGGCCGCGTTTTTGAACAGAGGGTAATAGACAGACAAATACTAGCTTATTAGAGCATCCGAGCATTTTTTTTTCTAAAAAAAAAATTAATAATTGAACTAATGATAAGCCGCCACGTGTCGTGGAACCCACCATACAGTGCATGAACTTCTCCTTACAGCTGATCCCCAGCGACACATGTTCAAAAAAATCTTAATATTTTTTTTTTTGGGAAAAATATGAACCACCCCCCCCTTGAACTTTCAATGGGGGTGCTCTTAGACTACAATACTACCATTGTTTCAACATTTTACCTTATTACATGTTTATTTTATTTTTATTTTACTTTCATATAGTATAAGATCATCAAGTTGTTTTGTGAATGCGATTAAGAAAAACTATGCCGTTAGCTAGTACAAAGAGAATGTGTTGTGTGTGCATATAATAAGTATCACTGACGCAAACCTAACTAGGGGTGAGCACTGATCCAAAACTACCATAATTTTCAATATTTACGATTTATTTTGTATTTTATAAATATCTACTTTATTTATTTATTTTGTGTTAAAGTAATACAAAAATTTAATTTTAAAATTTTAGTATTTATAATTTACTTTGTTTTTAATAGATATTAACTTTTTATTTTTTAATATAAATATTCAAATTTTTGAAGGGTGAATTTGTTCAATATACATAGTGGAAAAGAAAATAAAGGATATAGCCATAGCACTAGTGATGTGATAATTATAGCCAAATGTGGACGGTTTAGTCCTTTCAATTGCTGGCGCGTGAAGATGGAGTGAGTGAGAGAGCGGAATAATAACACAAAGACAAACAATAACGTCAAGAAAGGCAACGGATTATGAACGAGATGCATCCATAGAGAAACGGAAACTATATTATATATGGAATAGTATAGAACTGAGAAACTGTTTGGCAGAACGAGGTTTGCTGCGCGGAAAGGAAAGTGGTAAAAATTTGAATAAAACATACATGTGAGCCGGTGGAAGTAGGAAGGGGAGAAAAATACAAAACAAAAGTCATTCTATTCACATCAAAGAACTATACTATAAACTGGTAAAGAGAGTGGAGGGCCGATATGGTGTTAACAAAAAAATATCAAGAGACGTTGCCTATCAATGTATAAGGTTCATACTCAATGTAACGTACTATACTATATGATGTGTGATATAGGAACCTAATTGAATATGAATGAGAATCACTTACGCCAGACGTACTTAGGTGAAGGAAATTGTTAATAGGAGACAAGAGGGCGATAAAATGGGTAAGACTAATAACAAGTAGTAAAGTACAACATCAACTACTATTTTGTAATTTACGTGTACAAGATTAACCCTTATGTTCTATTTTTTAGTAACTAACAGTAAAAAAAAAGAAACAAGAGTGTGATATGCTGAAAACACACCAAATGTTGTAAAGCACATAGTAAATATCAATAGTTGATGGCCAACAGAGTACGTAAATTGAAGGGCATTTCTAAGAAGGAGTGGCATATGGACGTCGAAGTTCCATACTCACGTAAGGAACTATACTATATTATGTGTGGTATAGTCGCCTAAATGACTATAATGAAGACGCACATAAGGGATGCGTACTTAGTAGTTAGAGATTGTTAATAGGATAGAAATGTGTGACAGAATGGGGGGAAACATTATAAAATAGTGTAGTACAACACAAACAGAAATATATGGTCATTTTTTTGTACACGAGTAACCGATGTGTGATATTGCTTAGTAACTAACAGTAAACATAGTTTACACGGTCCCATCAGTAGCATAATAAATAGAATATTATTTTCCAACAACATGATTGGGGTTAACATACATTGTAACCGTACTGAAGCTATCAATAATGGTAAATGAATTTCTTACGATCTATACTATATATGTTGTCAAATATTTCCAAATAATACTTGTCCAGTTAGCTCAAGCGTTTGAACCGTGACGACATTAATTTTAACACTCCTTGCACAAACACCATCGACAATGTCTTCAATGGGAAGTGAGTAATCCAACAGGTCACTCCCAGCACGCGGATCAGCTATAATCTCGGGGCAAGCACACACGGTTACCAGAATAATAGCGTGAACAAATCATAGAATGACCACCGTATCTTGTTTATATTGACTAGCTGAACGTCGTTTTGCACTGTCAACGGTTAGCAAAAACGACTCCCTCCCCCAAGGGTATTCCATGAAAGCCTCTATATCCCCAACCATCTCAACCACTTCCGGTCTTATGTGTGTTGTACCACTTGTAGGGCACAAAATGCCTTCAACGAGAAGTAGCAAAGCCAACCGCATTTTTGTGTCCTCTTCTTTGCATTTGTCTTTCTGAGACAACCGACCTATAATCCATTCTAGGGTGATCTTCTCTTCTCTTCCAAACAAAGATTTCTATACTTCTCCACTGCCACCAAGTTGCTTACCCTTTGCTTTACCTTTCTTTTTCCCTTTTGCTACTGTAGGCAATCCCAAACCATTATCCGGGGGTGTTCCACAATTGAGACCTGTAACTAGTGCAAAATCTTGAATAGCATAACGTATGGGCTTTCCAGCAAAGGTCCACCATAACTCATATATCTTAGACGTCACCAGCTGATGTGAGAGAATCTGGTGGCCAAACATGACTGAAAATGTATGGCTACCCATTTGCATAATTTGTCAGAACTGCGACTCCGTAAGCTTCTCTTGCGAGGCATCAGAAAGTGCATCTTTTATAACCTCGATCCATCTCAAATTAAAGTAATTGTTTAGCCTCTTCCACCCGGTAGGTTCAAACCCAATCTGAAACAAACGCTCCAACAAGCCTAACTCCTCCATACTACACGAGAAAAATCCATATATTAGCAACATCAATGTTATCTGTACTATATTGGCTAACACATAGATAACTCATTTATCCTTCAATAGCAGTAAAATGGCTAACAATGAATACATTGTATCTATACTATATACATTTTCCAATAGAATAGTCATTGAAAACTACATGTGTGAGTCGAAAAAACAATTAACCGTTGACAACCTACAAACCACCACCACAAGAAAATCTTACAATGTTAACTATAAACACGTACACATACTATACGCAGAAACCACTCCACATTATTTGCTCCACAAGGACAATGAGTGTGTCTATACTTTATGCAAATACCAATAAAACTGTCATTTATAGCCACATGTATCGGTCTAAAATACGTACTAAACAGTTGTGATACTAAAAACAAATAGTATAGAGACAATATAGCACAAGATATATGCATTACTAACATAATTTATCTTCCTACTTTCAACAAGACAAACACATTTGATCATATCATCTATACAGTAACACATAGAAAAGACACACATATGTTGTATAGTAATATCTAAATTTCTATACTAATACGCCTTCAAATAGTATAGGCAGTCCCAACATAATTTATGTTGCTACTGTTAACAAGCGTGTCTATACTATTTTCCCATACAAATAGAATAGTCACTTTCACTCAATTGAAGTTTAGTAAAAACAAATAACATAGTTAACTTACAAACCGTTCAACAAGTTCTATACTATGAACATAGATATATAATCTATTAATTTTACTCAGAACACATAACTATACCATAACCATGACTCAACAAACTTGATTGGTTCGTAATCGCCAAGAACCCAACACAATAACGGACATGCATGTGACAATAATCATTCAACAAAATAAATCTTTTTATCTCGACTATATTGGCTAACACATAGATAACACATTCATCCTTCTACAGCAAGAGAATGGCTAACCATGAATACATTGTATCTATACTATATACATTTCCCAATAGAATAGTCATTGAAAACTAAATGAATGTGGCAAAAATACAATTAACCGTTGTCAACCTACAAACCACCACCACAAGAAAATCTTACTATATTACCTATAAGCACTTACACATACTATACGCAGACACCTCTCCACATAATTTTCTCCACAAGGACAACGAGTTTGTCTAGACTTTATGCAAATACCACTAGAATTGTCATTTATAGCCACATGTATCTATGTCTAAAATACATTCTAAACAGTTGTCATACGAAAAACGAATAGGTTAGAGACAATATATCACAATGTATACTATATACAGTAACACATAGAAAAAACACACATATGTTGTAAAGGAATATCTTAATATCTATACTATATACGACTGCAAATAGTATAGGCATTACCGACATAATTTATGTTGCTACTGTCAACAAGCCTAAAACATTTGATCAAATCCTATATACAGTTACACATAGACAAGACACACATGTTGTAAAGGGATATCTTAATATCTATACTATATACGACTGTAAATAGTATAGGCAGTACAAACATAATTTATGTTCCGACTGTCAACAAGAATAAAACAGTTGATCATATCCTATATACATTAACACATAGAAAAGACACACATATGTTGTAAAGTAATAGCGTAATATCTATACTAATACGACTTCAAATAGTATAGGCAGTCCCAACATAATTTATTTGCTACTGTCAACAAGCGTGTCTATACTTATTTCCCGCACAATTAGAATAGTAACTTTCACTCAATTGAAGTTTAGTAAAACCAAATAACAGATTTAACTTACAAACCGTTCAACAAGTTATATACTATAAACATAGATATATAATCTCTTAATTGTACTCATCACACATAACTATACCATAACCATGACTCAACAAACTTGGTTGGTTCGGCATCGCCAAGAACCCAACACAATCACGGACATGCATGTGACAATAATCATTCAACAAAACATACGGGTCAACATTTATTTTACATACCTTATCTCTGCCGACTTGAAACCGCTGAAGTGAATCTAAAAAAAAAAAAATCAGTTCTCTCTTACAGTGCCCACTCGGATGGCTCTGAAAGTGAGGGCCTCCAGCAATAAGGTACCATCAAACCCCATATTACCTCGAGGAAGTGGATCGTACCGGAAAAATTGTACAGTACGTTTGCCGCTCTCCGTTCCGCCGCCGAAACCCTTAACCTTTTTATCGAACTTCGTGACGTACCTCTCGACCACCGCAATGTATTTCCACCTTCGTCTACAAAAACCGACCTGTTAATAGAACCCCACCACCAACACTTATCGCCTTCTCCCTCCGCGTCCCTTCGTTTTCCCTGTTTGAAACCGTTTAGGGGAATGAAATTGTTTTTTAAAACTGAAAGACAAAGGACAAAGATATTTGTTTACCTTTCCACGCGCAGGAAAATGACGTTTTGGGAAATAATGAAGATAATATGTAATATATCGTAACCATAAAGTTGATATGGTTATAGCCTTATTTTCTTCTTCGCCTATGTACATGACCTCTAATTTTTTTTGAATCGAATCAAAATAAATAATGAAACGAATTAAAATTAGCGAAAATGTCCTAGCCCTGGCCCTTGATCCAACCATGGGTTTTGTTATTCAAGCGCCCCATTTTTTTGTCAACGATTAAATTATAACATGGGTTAGTTGACATGACAAGTTGGATTATTATGGTCGTGCACGTCTATCATTTAAGCAGTTATATTGTAATGCAAGAAAATCTCGTTGATGATCGTTTCCCCACTTTATATATGAAAAAAGAAAACAAATGAACACATCCAAACAATAAAATTATTGCAGATATTTCGTCAGCTTTTTAAGTATCTATTAATAAATTCAGAAGTTTAATAGTATTATTACTTTTTTGGACAACTAATAGTATTATTATATACATGGATCTAACTGTAGAAACATATTTGGAATTAGTTATTTGTTTTAACGACGAAAAATCTTTTGATCCACCGACTTCTTCTATCACAAGGACTGCTCAAAAGTAGATTAGATATGAGTAAGTGTCCACCTGACTCCACACTTAAAATCATGCATAGCTCCGAATGTCTGCAAGTTTGTCACACCACTATCTCACACCGATCATGGCACTATCACAGCCTAAGTCACGATCTCCTCAACTCCAAACAACACCAACACATATTCTCCAACACAATTAAAGCACATATGTTCTCATGTTTGTTTTCCTTCTGTACATCATACGAAAAAATATTAAAACAAACTATGCGAGACCCACGAGTCTCGTCCATTCTTCTTGTATTTAAAGATTCTCTTCTAAAAATTGTTCACATGCTTGGATATTATGTGTGTTCTTCTGCTACTGATTTTGTTCCAGTATTTTTGTCATTCTCCTTAATTATTTTCAACACGCAAAATACTCATTCCGTTTTTATATATTTGACGCTTAGAAATTTTTTTTGTTTAAAAAAAAATTGACGTTTCCAATTTTCTATATAAAATTTATTAATAATTAATATTAAATAATTAATAATATTATAATTTTTATTTTATTATTGGTTGAATTATGGTTCGATAAACAATTAATAATATTTTTATTTAGAAAATAAAACAAAATCAAATGTTTTTTAATTTATGTGCATAATTATATAATATCAAATAAAAAAACGGAAAAAGTATATCACGTCATAACAAATTCCCGTTTTTACTAATTTCTACAACACAAACTCCTGAAACATAACACAAATGTATGTAAGCACAATTAGCCAGCAAAATAAATTGAATTTGCACCAACCAGTTCCCAAAAAGTCTACAATATTACCTAACATTAGCACTTGTGGAATCTTATACGATGCGGATATGCGATCGAAGCTTCGTATTTTAATATATAATCATTATATACGTGTTTGTTAACATTATATAACTATTAGGAATTGAACGGTCCATATTTCATTCTCTACATTGCTAGTTAGTGGGAATTTTAAAAGAATATAACAAGATATATATAACTCTTTATTAAAAGAAAATATATACAACTCCTATCATGATTTACACTATTAACTCTTTATCAAATTAAAAACGATTATTATTTCGCATGGAACATGTCTGATCGAACCGGTTATAAGAAGGTTGGGCCCAATGTTTTATAACATTATAAAGAAGTCAACGTAAAGAATAATAGAGATGGAATTATTCTATAAACATTGACTGTCTACACACAATGAATACACGGATTTAACACGCATTTTGAAAAAATGGTTCCTATCTTCATATTCACGTTTTGACTATAAGTATTCTCATTTTCTTTGTGCTTTACCAGTCTATATTCTAATTATGTTCCAGTGTTTATATTGGTCTGATTTTCATTAAACTTTTTGATTTTTTTCTTCTTGATATCTGATTATACATTAATTCAAGAGTGGAATACAAAACCAAATAAACACGTTAGAAGAAAACGGTGAACCTCCTCGTAATCCAATAGTTTGAGTAAGAATTTATTAAAATTTGACTTTCGAATAATAGAAAGATTAAATTATACTCCATCCGTTTCATTTTAATTATCGTTTTAGGTTTTTGCACACAAATTAAAAAAACATTTAATTTTACATATTTTTAAAATAAAAACACGACTACCTATACACATAACCACATTTCAACCAATAAAAAAATAGAATGATATATAAAATCATTAATTTTTGCATTGAAATTATAAAACGACACTTATTTTGAAACGAAAAATTTACCCTACAACGACAAGAAATTTGAAACGGAGAGAGTATAAAATATTAGAGAAAATACTTCAGAATAACGCAAATAATATTATCAAAAATGAATATTACAAGGCGGCTCGATGTAATGCGTAAGTGAATTTTGTAAAACTATAATTGTCAACTGTAATATTAGGTATGTAATAACATAATTAATTAGTATTAAAAACTAACAAAAATATTGATATTCACAAAAATCACATCTTGAAGAATAAACTAAAATCTAAACATGAGCACAGGATAAATCTAAATTAATTATAGAAGACATTTGGTTTTCATATATATATATATAGATGTGTTGGGCCTAGGTTTACAATTTTCTTTCTACCGGGTAGTCCTTCCTTGTTATGGTCTTCGAATCCGGGATCTTTACTCTTCCCTTTTGTTTGAGATACCAACATTTGGTTTATGTCTTATGAATCACATGCAATTGCAAGTATACTTGCCACATGCATTATATTGTCTGCCATGGTATGTATGTTGTAGGTTTCTCACAAAATTAGTTTCCGTTACGATAAAACATTAAAATAGACCTTGAAACTAGCATGAGAGTGGAATCCAATGTGGACTTCAAGTAAATTTAAATATTCTCCATTCATGTTTTTCTATTATTATTTCTAAATTCAAGCAACGTTGGGTGTGGATATTTTTGACTTATATTGTTAACTTTATCGTTTAAACGAAGAAGCTGCACATGGTAGTCTCGGAAGATGAACTGTATACTATTGCCCACCGTCTATAAGACGAAATAAATATTATATCGCGTCACGTAATATAATTTTTAAAGTATACAGCTTGACTTTTGTGTTATATATGTCATTTAAATGAACAGAAACTTCTTAAATAAATCTTCGAATCAATATTCGTATCAGCAGACAGATTTGATTCTGGATCAACAAATGTATGAAACATGCTCCATATGCTATCATATCTCCTATATAATAAGCGAAGAATAATAAAATATTATATGTATCACTATCATGGCCACTTCAATTAGTTTAAGATGGCTTCATCTTGATGCGATGACATATATATTCTTTTTTAGCTCTACAACATGTATCTCTACAATTCTTTTTAAAAAATAAATGAATTCTAAAAATAAATGAATTCTAAAAATAAAACTGGGTACTCCAGTGTACTCATTTTAAAATAAAAGAAAGCTATTATTTCTTTTCTCAAATAGTCTCTTTTAATTTTTGACAAAAAGTAGCCATAATTTTTTTTTTAAAATAATTCTTTCTTTTTTATTTATTTTAATCATGATTTCTAAAACTCTACTCCATAACTCTAAACTTTAAATCTTTGTTACTTAATCCAAAGGGTATAAATGTATATTTATATATTTTATAAAAATTATTTTAGTATTTTTTAAAAGTTTTTTTTGTAATAAAAACTTAAAAATAATTATCCTATAGTATCCCCTAGTCCCCTAGACATTATTTGAAAAATAATTTGCTATGTGTCATCACTACATTAATTTTGAAAGAAAAATGATGACATCAATGATGACATGACTTAAAGTTAATTGTGACATGGACTGTTAATTTATATTTTTGAAAAATTTATTATGATATGACAACAACTAATAAATCATCATTAAAATTAATATAATAATAAAAATAAAAATATCATAATTTATAAGTTTGAAATATGATTTATTTTTATTTTTATAGTTATATAATTTTTATGACTACAACAATTTCACAAATTTATATTGTTTTAATTTTTTTTTTTCAAATTTCAGTTACATTAGTTTTATAAATTTTAGAAATATTATTAATTTAGTGTTTTGAAAATTATATAACTAAAAACAATTTCTCTTAATTTTATAGAATTTGATTTAACATATTTTGACCAAAATAAAGAGATAAATAATATTTTCAAAATTATAATTTTAAATATATACAAATATATTATTAAATAAAAATTATATTATATTTTATATATAATTAAATGAACATGTAAAATTAAATATTGTAAGAAAATAATAAAATTTATAAACTATAAAAAATATTTTTAAATTTAAATTTTAAAACTTTTATATCTGAACTTGATGGAGGAAAACACTTAGTTTCTCTATAAAAATGACACTATGTCAATTTCTAGAAAAAAAATATATTTTAGAGTTGAACTCGCTTTCATTTGTAATTTATATTTTATTTTTAAGGAAATCATAGAGCTGAGTTGAGAAATACTCTTACCAAATTAGGTCTTATCCTTTTCACCATATCAGAGCGAAACTAGTTTCGGGCTTTTGCTAGATCGACATGTCTCCTCAGAATGCTTTGGACGTTGTTGGCTATACTTAAATGGGCTTATAAATTCGGCCCATAGGATGATTAAGATTTTTCTTTGATTCGGGTCGGGTTGATTAGTTTCTCCAGGGAAGCAGAGAATTACGTCGTGGCGCGACCGCGCGAGCAGGGTCCATCACGAGTAGCTAAGCTTGTAGCTTTCCTGGTCAAATCATTTTATAGTTGTAGTTGCGGGGAATTACAAAATATCATTTGTATAAAAACAGATGATGAATCAATTTATCAAATGCCTCACGAAGTATTCGATTCACAGGGCTGAAACAATGACAGACTTGAAACGTTGTTAGCAGTTTGCATGGCGTCTGCTTGTTACAGAACTTTCTTTCAGGGGTGAATCTATAATTATGGAAAAAATAGAAGGGTATACATCTTATTTATCTTCAAATGGATCATTGGGCCAGGTAACCTTTGCCGTTTGGGTAATATATAGTATTTAATTGGGCTTTGAGGCCCATTTTGAGTATTCTTTTACCGGATTAGTTTCTAAGAAGTATAGTGTAAGATCTAAGGAGGGAGAGCTAGATATAAATACCATCAATGGGGGAGCTCTAAGTTATGTTTTCACTTTTTGTGAAAACATGGCTGTGGCATAACCACCACAGATAATGAAGCCTAGACAAGCAAAAGAGACAGGACAAGATCATGATCCTAGTTCGGTCCCAAATCATCAACAACAACCCCACCAGATTAAAATCAGTTTGGTCCCATCTCCTTTACTTCCACATCATTTAATTGACGTAGAGACCTCTCTGCTTTTTCTGCAGTACACGTTATATGCTTCTTCTCATTCCACTTTCCTCTACCGACACTAAGATCAGAAACCATTAACTCCTTTGCTTGTTTCATTCTAGACAGAAACTGCTTATCGTTAGTTGTTTACAGTTACAATCTTTTTCCACAAAGGTTGGGCTTTAAATTACACAATTCTCCGCAGTTGATTGGACATGGATCTTGTATTAGTTCAAGACAACAGCTCTTTTTTAACTGCCAACAACATGTACCAACTTACAGCTATTGTATTGTATACATGTAATAATCTCTGGCTCACTCTCTATCCATAACAATTAACAAAAGAAACAAACATGAACATAAGTTAATGCCTAACACTATGGTTCCAACAATCTCATTACAGAGGATACCATTGAACAATAAGAGAAATATGGAATCAAACTCACTGATTTACTAACCCGAGTTATGGAATCTATGAAGCTTCTCTGTTTCTTTTCTCAGCTCATCTGCTCGCCTATGAGGTCAAGACCCACGAGAAGAAAGGTTACACCTTGGAATAACAAGAAGTAGAAATGCACTCCTTGAGCTGCCAAGAGACTCCTTACCGCTGCAGTGAGCAAAAGAAAGGCTAATGCGAGCTCTTTGTGGTATATCTTGTTTGTTTTCTTGACGGGTTTCTTTGTTTGTTTCTGTTCTTCGAGTTGGCTTAGCTCCAAAAGCTCACTGTCTGAAACTCCTCTAAGCAACTGGCTTTTCTTGTTTTGTGTGTCCTTCTCAGTGATAGATAACAGGTCTGACTCTGATGATCTACCAGCTTTCTTTGTGACAATCCACTCGTAAGAGCTACCTAATTGGAATAATCCTGATACCATTGCGTTGAACTTGGTGACTGACATTGTGTTCTCGAACAAGAGGTAAGGGACGATGAAAGGGAAGGATTTGGGAGATGGAAGAAGGTTGAGGAAAGACATGAAAACAGGTATGTAGCAGATTACCCAAACAGGGAGCTCAGCTTCTGGAACAAACATGGTGAGTGGGAGGATTATGCAGAACAATGTGAAGGAGTAGAAAGGAAGTATCAGTTTCCTAAGAAGGAAGAAGAGAAGTATCAGATTCGCCTTCTTCCATATCGCTATCTGCAAGAACAAAGACTGATCAAACACTTGAAACTTTGTAGAAGAAGAAAAGAGTTTTACACATTACCTTAGAGGTCAAGATTGCACCAAGACACAAGCGAAAAAGCTGCATAGGTCCTGAATGCCAACGGTGTTGCTGCTTCTTATATGCTTCATAGGACTCAGGAACTTCACAAAGGACCTATACATTGTTTTCACACCAGCTTACTATAAATAGTTACATGAATAGGCCATTTTAAGGAATGACTGATAAATAGTACTACCTTGACATCGTTAAGATAGATGAACTTCCATCCATGGAGATGCGCCCGGACTGCTATATCCATATCCTCCACAGTGGTTCTTTCAAGCCAGCCACCAGATTCTTCAAGGGCTTTGATTCTCCAAACACCAGCTGTTCCATTGAAACCAAAGAAGTTCAAGAACACTCCATTCACTTGCTGCTCAACCTCAAAATGGAAACACAGATTGATGTTCTGAAGACGGGTCAACAAGTTCTCATCTTTGTTCACAAATGTCCACCTAGCTTGAACCAAACCTAACTCTGGGTTATCCTGAAGAACAATCACATTATCAACAAGTTAGAAACCTCTCCATTTGATAGATGATGAAACCGATGTTGGTACTAACCTTAAAATGTGGAACTGTTAGTTTAAGGAAGTCTGGATTAGGTTGAAAATCTGCATCAAATATTGCTACAAACTCGTATGCTTCCACATAATCACAGCTCATAGCGGACTTGAGGTTACCAGCTTTATATCCAGTTCTAACCAAACGATGCCTGTAGATTATGTTGACTCCTTTTTGGCTCCATTTAGCAACCTCAGCTTTAATTAACTGCTGGATACTCTCCTCGTTTGAGTCATCAAGAACCTGAACCAGGATTCGATCTTTTGGCCAGTCAAGTTGACACACAGCAGATATAGACTGTTCATACACCTGAAACAAGAAGAAAACTAAAGATCATTACATTACATTGAAAGATAAAACTGATGCCAAAAGGCTAAAGCATACATACCTCTATCTCATTGCACATTGGTATCTGAACAAGAACCATTGGATATGCATAACCAGACCCCTCAGCATCATCATTACCGAACGGTTCCTCATCAAATCTCGGCTTAATTTTCTTATACTTGATCCAAAAACAGCCCAAGCAAAGAACCAAACGATCCACAGACTGTATAAGGAACAACACAATACAAAACTTGGAGAGAGCCTTGATTGGAGGAGCAATATAATCAGCTCTTAAGCTTAACCAACCAACGTACACAAGATGAAACAAGCTCTGGATCTCAAGTGTGGTAGTAGGGATGTGAAGACTAGGGTTCTTGAAGTAATGCCATCCTCTGAAGTAAGCAACAATCTCGAACCCAAGAATCAGTAAGGAAACAGCTAAGAAGAGCTTAATAGCTGAGAAAAGCCATCTGTCTCTGCCTAGTTTCTCAGAGCCGAGTGGGTGAGTGAAGCTGAGACGGTTCTTGATGGTGCCAAGGAGAGACCAGAAGACAGCGGCGAGCCAAGTGAGACATCCAACGGCTCTATGAGCTTTGAGAAGCAAAACCCAAGTGACTTGCTTTGCGTTCTTGCCTCTGCTCTTCTCCACTGGTCTGAAGGCTGAGTCTGGTCCCTCGATTTCAACTACAGAGTAGTTTGGGTTTTCCATTTTGACAACAACTGGTGTTCCTTTCCTTGTCTCTTTCGCCCACCAATCTGAAAAATCCAACCTTGGAGCCATCTTTGTCCTATAACCTCCTTTTGTCTTAAACTCTCCCTGAGAAGTATGAGAAACTGAAAAGAAGATGAAAGAGCAGAGAAAGTAGTTTACTTTCTTAATGTGGTAAGGATTCCAAAACAACCCAAATCTCAGAATGGAAGATTAAGCAAAACCCATTTCAAGGAATCCAAAAGGGAGTTAGAGTGATGTGAATCTTCAAGAAAGGTGTGAGCTTTCTAGAGATAATGGAAGAAGTAAGAACACCCAGATCCCAGAAACTGGAAAACTAGAGACCCATTTTTATTTGTAGACCAGACACGGAAGCATCTAGAGCTCAATGCTCATTTATAGTGGACCTTGTTAAGAGAATGATATAGAGAGAGATGAGTTGGTGAGAGAGTGGAGTGTCTTAGAGGGAAGAGAGAGATTAATAAAATACTTGACTTTGAGAGAGAGAGAGAAGCAAGGGAGAGGAGAAAGGTATCTGTGAAGTTTGTAGATCTGTCTAAACACTTTCATCTGTGTATAGGTGTGGGTGTGTGACTTTGTTCGGCTACTTCTTTCATGACTTCAGCATGCAAATTCATCCTCTCTTTTTTATCACACTCCTGTTACTTTTGGCTAACACTTGTCATGTTATGGATTATCCTAGAAAACTAAAATTAAATTTTTGAAAAAAAAACAATTAATTGTCAAAAGATGTTTATGTTTTGGAAAATCAATTGATGGGATGGACCAATGATCTGTCAATTTGAAATGAAGACAAATTCAAATTTGTAAGAGAAACTGGCACAAGTTTAAGTTGGTTTCTAAGTGAATCACTCGAGTGTTTTTATCACCGCTTCGCCTATGTGCTCCCCATGTCATTGCACCTCATGTCATTTTCCATGTGCTTCCATTTTATTATCTTTATTATACATTTAGTAAATATCCTTTTCAAGTAGTCTATTCACCTAAGCATTGTATTACTGTAACAAGTGTCACCAACTCTAGAGTTTAGACGGGAATGTTATGTGTAATCAGGATAACTTTTAAGCTTTTTATATATTTCTTTTCTTGACGGGAATGTTATGGGTAATCAGGATAACTTTTAAGCTTTTTATATATTTGTTTTCTTAAATATTTGTAGAAATACCGAAACAACTTTTTGCTAAAAAATAGTACACAAAAACAAAATAAGATTAAAAAGAAATTTTATAAATTTACATTTAGGATTGTCCCTTATATTTTTGGGCTATACGTGGTGTGTAGTTAGGAGGGACATTTAGTTGATGTGCTTTTTCGTTGGATCACTAATTGACAAAGAACAACACTGACAGAGGGAAAATGGAATGGACAAAACCCAAAATCAATTCGAAAAGTGATCAGAGGTTTCATTTCAGTAATACATAATCCAAGATCGGTTTCAGTTAAAAATTGACACACCCCAATCAAAAAATATTTGAAAATACATTAAAAATTTAAGTAAAAGATTGAATTAATTTTTGTAAATAAATATGAGACAAGAATGCAACTTTATTAATGAAACACAGATCTGAGTATTTAAAATCATATAATTTTCGGTAAAAATATATTTTATAAAACTCTTAAACATTATCCAAATTCAAACATCCTTTATGATAGTTTTTATAGCTTCATACTTCGTTCAACACAATCAGCCTTACCTTTGTTGAATTTCTAAGATTTGAATACTCTGAACTTCCTTGCGTTTTCTAGCAAAGAACTATTTATCTCTCCTTGTTCAATCCCTCTATCAAACTCCACTCAAATAGAGCACTTCTCTCTGAACATGTGTGTTTTTGACTGTGTAAAAAATGAGAGTTCAAGGAGTTTTACGTACTATTTTCCAAACTTCTTTACCAAGTCGAATATTTATTGTCGAAATCTTTATTTTTCTTGGTAAAAGATTACCATCAAGAACTTGACTTGATTTCTCTGATTCTTTCCCTATTTGACTTAGTAGATCCGACCTTCCTTTGTAAATCTTACAATGATAGCTATTCAAAATTCTTTTACTTGAACTCACATTGTCCATTAGCCAAAAGTTCTTTAATTGGCTTTGTGATCTCGAGCTTTCTTTATGTATGCTCCGTTCTTCAGCTCATTCTATATTCGTTTGATGCTCTCATTAAAGATCCGACACTTAGTTAAAATACAACTTATTCTCCAAATTTTTTTCACCAAGCTAGACACTCAATGTTGGTTTCCTTATTTGTCTTGGTAAAAGATCACCATCAATGACTTGACTTGTTCTCTCAAATTCTTTCCTTATCTAACTCATATAATTTTGATCTTCTTTTTGTATAATCCTACAATGATAACTAGCCAAACTTTACTTACTTTGAACTTGTATTATCTAGTAGATGAATGTTCCTTAATTGATTTTGCGGTTTCGATATTTCTTTGCGTATGCTTCGATCATTCCATGATCGATTTTCTTTACTCAGCCTAATCCAAATTCGTTTTATGATCTCATCGAAGATTCGACATTTGGTTACAATTTGTTCTCCATCCTTCACGAATATATGTGTGTCCATACTTACAAAAATACAATCTTTGTTAAATTAAACATTTTACAATTTATTTTCTTGAAAAAATATATGGTGGGAACGGACTGTTACAACTCTCTTCCACTTAAAATAAATTATCTTCAATTTAGTCTCGACTAACTGTGACTAAAATAACTCTGGACACATTATTTATACCTTGCTTCCATGCATTTCCACTATTTTATATAATTGATCTTGTGTTTTCTCCATTATATTTTCCTGTATTACTTCTAAATGGAACATCTTCTCTCTATCACTTCCAACACTAACAATTTACTAGAGGTTTCAGAGTAGAGTGATGCAGGTAGAACCATTTGTATTGACCATGTGTTACCGAAAGAGTTTATACATCGGTAGTGTCATAAGTAAAACCGTTCATCGATCTAAGTGTTATGGAAAAATTACTATTGTGAATTTATCTATAAAATTTTTCATTAATATCACATATATATTAAAAGTAGTTTATCATTATTTGTAATAGAGATTCTATATTGATATATCCAATCTTAAAATAAAATATTGGTCAAGTGTTGACTAATACTAGCAAGAAACTCTTACAATATTGCCGCTAATTACGGGCCTTTTTGTTAAACAAGATCTAGTTATGTGGTGTGTCTTTGACAAAAAGAATGATTAACCAATTCAGCAGCAGAAGATAATTTTTTTCAATTTGAAAATTTCGAAAAGTTTCAACCAAGTATTAGGTTACACGATCTACTTGTCGGTGGTGATATCAAAACATGTATAACTCTAGATGAGAAGATATTCTTTGACATTGTAAGGTTTACTTTTACCATACAATACCTAACGTTTTACAAAAGTATTATAAGGAAAGTAAGAGCTACAAGAAAGTTTTTTAATCATATGTTAATTTGGTGGACTTGTATTTTTTCATACACAGTTTTCCCTTGAATATCTAGTTATAACTATGGCAGTTTAGGTAAACAGTTATTCACAAATTATAGGTAATGATAAACACTATGTTTTTATATAGCGACTATCTTGTTTAAAATATATCCAGATCAGACATTAATCATGAATATTAAAGATGGTTGATTCTGTTTGATTAATGAATATTAATGAGCACTTTTCAATTAGATATTCTTTGAACTATGTTATTATTTCGTTCCACTTATTGCTTCATACTCACTACTTTATCAATATTTATGTTAATAACTGTAATTAGTGGATAGTGGACACAATCATTCAATATTCATTTTCTCGATTAAAGTTGACAAAAAGACTGAATTGAATGTAATTTGTTTTCCAAGTCTAAAAGTAACACCCATGGTTTCCTATATTTGATTTTATATAAACTTTATTTCTTGTGTGCAAACCGAATCGGACCAGAAATCCTCACTTTTTGTGAGCCTCCAAATCGGACAATGTCTTAGCCGGTTTAGCCTTTTTCTGCCGGTACTTGGCGTATGAGTACCAGACACCACCAGCTGTGTTGACCACCAAACCGGACACGTTCAGCGCATGTACTTCAACACCACCCAAGAGGACAAAACCGAGCGTCTGGAAAATTAAAAAGAAGATAAGCAAGACTGAGAAAATGATAGCCTCAAGACACTAGCTAGATGAGAATATAGTATTATAGTAACACTCACGGTGGAACCAACGCCCTTGAGGACACCAACGATGGTTGTTGTTAGTGCAGAGTTGACAATGGTGCAAAGAAACATGGTGAAGTTGAGGACAATGCCCATGACCAGTGAAAGAACGAGCATCACCAAGAACGGCAAATAAGAACACTGTAGAAGAGAATAAGATAGTTTGAAACCTTTTAAAACAAGAGTTTCTGAGAAAAGCCGCAAGCTTGGAATGATGAAAGTGTCTGACCTTTGCGAGTAGTAGAGATAAAGAGTTTGGGAATTCGCCTGTAACTATGATAAGGAAGGACAAAAATGGGAGGGAAAGGAAGCTGTTATAGAACATTATCTCGATCGAGGAAAGACCGTCTTCTGCACCAGACTTCTCCACCAGCACGAGGTACATGGTCTGCAAAGTAATACAATAGTTGTTTTAACATTCGGTTAATGGGAGGGATTGATGTAAGAGAAGGAAAAGAAAATGAAAACCAACCTGGAAGAAGACAGATGTTAAAGCCAAACCATACCCGAAAAGATCAAAAGAAAAGTCTCCAAGAGCTGCAATTACACAACCTGCAGCTGTAAGTAGTACAGATAGAGCAACCTGAAATTTGAACAAGAGATTCCATAAACATACATAGATCAATACTATTCCATAAACATATAATGGTATATATACCTGAGTTGTTGGTTTGCCTTTACCAAAGAGATAACCAGCAATCAAAACAGCGAGTGGAGTGAGTCTCTTAATAGCGATATACATAGGAATATTGACTCCTTTCAAGCTTGCAAGAGAAAATGCAACATTAGCATTGTAGAAGATGGAAACCGGGAGAAGCTTTTTCGCAGTGGCCAAATCGATTCCTCTAGCTCTTGTATACCCCATTCGTCTGCCACAGTGTATAAGCAAAGAAGTAGCCAATTGCTAACACATAAAAATCAGGACCAATTCAAAGTTAGCAATGTGGGGGTAGTGTGAGTATTGACTGTTCTGATTATAAATCAAACATTGAGGAAACAAGGAGTCAGTACCTGTAGAGTAAGAACAGTCATGGAGTGTGGATACTGCATGATAACAGCTTTGTTGATGAAGACCATTGCCATTGAAGCAATGCCATATGAAACAGCTGCGATTAAACTGCATCACATAACAAACACTAACTAAAGGCTAAAGCTTACTCAAATGTAAACCAAATGCTCTGTTCTCAGCATGAATCTCGAGATCTAGATCTACCCAGATGAAGAACCGCAATGCAAGTTTCCAACTTTCTTAAAGCCCTCGAATCAGTAGACCAATGATTACAATACCCACTTCCTAAATCGATCAAATTCAATCCCAGAAACTTCCCTAATCGATTTGGAAAAAAACACAGAAATTAACAAATTAACAAGCAGGAAAGAAGGAAGAGTACCTAATGGACGAGCTGGGCTCCATCTCGGGTTGAACCTCCATGGAAAGAAGAGTGCTTTCGAGGTTTAAATCTACTTCAGGATTTGAGTATCTGTATGCACAGAAACCAAAGAATAATTCCTCAGGAAACACGTTTCTTATCGCGTTTTAACGTGATTCAAAACGCATTACAAGGAGAAAGTTCCATTGAAATTGATTGTTTAATCAGCTTTTCATTTCGAAAATTTGTAGATTTCTTCCTGGGATTGAGGATCTCAGGCGAGCTCGAGTGAAATCTGGAGTAAGTCAACATTAAAACAAAAAAGTCAGCAACCTTCTGATTGGCGTAGAGGATCTTAGACACGTGTCTGTCCACCCGATAAACTCGTCTTGTGGTCCATTTCATGAAGTTGGGCCCAAAAAGCCCAATTTGGACGATCAGCTCGTAGAGGGCCACTGATAGTAATCAAGTCTTAAAAACAATGAAATGAAAATTTAATAATTCAAAAGTTGAACCAAAATCTATTTTGTTCTGAAACTAAAAGTTGAACCAAAATCTTTCAGACAGAACATGTTATCTGTCTTCTAAGATTGTTGTTGTTTTCTTCTATGGCCATAATGTGTGAGACTAGATCATCTTTATAGAATTCTACTAAAGTAATAGTACCTATCATTACTATCTAGTGTAGGCTTTTGTCATAGGTGAATGGGTAATATGATAGATGTAAAAGTGACTAGAGTGTAAGAGAAATATGATGGGTTTAAATAATATACATATGAAAGAAAGATTCACATCATGTTTTCGTTTTCATTAGATTCGATACCCTTCTGTATCGTAACTGTATATTAAAAACATAAAGTCATCATTGTGAGGAAGATCAAACGTTGAAACACAGTTTCGTTGCTCTCTTTCTCTCTCTCTCTCAGCTCTGCAACAGAGTTGAACAATGGCGGTTCCTACTATGTCATCTATGTTTCACCAGAAGTTTCTTACCGGAGAGAAACCAGTTCTTGTAATGGTTCCTATTATATGATCTTTTGTTAGTAATTCTATCTTCGTCGTTATTTAGTTCTTGTTTTGTTGCAGGCGCTTGACGATGAGTTCTTGAAGAACCACACGAAAGTTTTGCTAATATCAGACGCATCAGAGAAAATTTGGAAAGTGAAACTAGACGGAAGCAGGCTCTCAGGTGGCTGGGAAGAGTTCGCCAAAGTTCATAGTTTCAGAGATGGAGACGTCTTGGTTTTCAGACACGATGGAGAGGAGATCTTTCACGTAGCTGTTTCATCTAGATCCAGTTCTTGTGACATACGTCACCACGGGTCTCCTAGCTTCGTTGACACTGAGGATGCTGAAACTGATGGTGACTATGCTGAATCTGACGATGAAGAAGAGGAATGTGATGATGACGCAGGTAAGGTGTTTGTTGACACCACTGAAGTGATACATGTTTGATCTTTAGTTGAATGTAAGTGAAGATTGTTGTGATTCAGAGGACATTTTGGTGAACAAGAACAAGAAGACAGAAGCAGATTCTTGTTCCCTCAGAGCACGTGTCACACCTTATAGCCTCTTCAAAGAACGTTTGGTAACTACTAGACTCCTCTTTTACCTTTTTGTGTAACTAGTGAAGACACTGAAGAGTACGATACTGTGAGCGATGTACCCAGATTGTACATTGTTTGTTGTTTTTCAGGATCTTTCTAAGGACTTTACGGTTGTGTGGTTTAATAAGCACAACAAACCGTGTGAGATAGATTTAGTTAATGAGGCAGGAAGCAAATGGACACTGCTTCTTACAAAAAACACCTCAAGTGGTGTGTTTTACATCAGACGAGGCTGGGTTAACTTCTGCTCAGCTAATGGGTTAAGTCAAGGTGACATCTGCAAGTTTAAACTCTCAGAAAATGGGGAAAGGCCTGTGCTTAGGTTGTGTCCACACGAGTCTGGTAATAGCCATGAAGTAGATGCAGTGAAGACTTGTTCTGTAGGAGGCTGCAGCAAAGAGAAGAGAACGTTGGATGAAGTTTCAAAGGGAAAGAAGAAGAATACTTCTACGCAGTTTCTGACAATAAAGTTGACACCAAACCGTTACAAGACCGGGCAACTAGTAAGTTCATGAACCTTTGTCTTGGAGGATATTGTCATGAATTTGTTACTAATGGTGTTTTGTTTCAGTATATTTCATCGGTTTTCGTAAATGAGAGTGGTATTAAGAAGTCTGGGGAGATAACTCTGTTGAACCAAGACGGTAGAAAGTGGCCATCTTATCTACAGATGACTGGACAGTGTGGAAGTGAATGGTTTTATCTGAGACATGGCTGGAGAGAGATGTGCAAAGCTAATGGTGTTAAAGTAAATGACTCGTTCGTGTTGGAGTTGGTTTGGGAAGATGCTGACCCTGTGTTTAAGTTCTGCTCCAAGGTAAACCACCAACACAACTTTGTGCTTAGTCAAAACCTAGAGCTAAACATGGTCAAAATGTCTCATGAGGTCATTTCCAGGTTGAAAGCAAGGGAAATGGGAACGGAAGACCTTGTAAGAAGAGAGCTTGTGAGACTCCAATAGTAGAAACTGAGGGACGGAAGAGAGGACGCCCTCGGCTTTCAGACAGACACGCCACTAACTCAAGTAGCTTGCAACGCACGCAACAAGAATCTTGCTCAGTCTCTGATCAAATTGATAACGTGAAGCTAAGCATTTTAGATACTCTGAACACTGTAAGACAGTTCCGAGTAGAGCTCGAAGCAAGGGAAAAGAATCTGGAAGCTTCGTTAGTAGAAGTTGACGCCTTAGGTATGTTTATGAGCCAAGATTTACTTGCTTTTCTTGTATCATTAAAGGTTTATAACTTTTGGTTGATGAAACAGGGGGGAGGATATTGGGAATCAGCCAAATCCTCAACAATAATCTGTTGTAACGTAGAACTGAAGCATCCAACAATGGTGGAGCATTAGTAATTTTAATATGCAACTTTTGCAGAGTTGAAACATTTGGTTTTATGAATATCGAGTAAATGCCTTTGATCATAAATGAAAAAAAGTGAAACAAAAATGGAATTTAAAATGGTCTTTTTAACTAATTGAATAAACCAAGAAAAACAAGTCCAAAGCGGTATTCGTAACCACGTCATGGATTGAACAACAACTGAAACATTATGAAAACAAAACTAGAAATGTGATTCTCAAGCAGTAACGGAAGGCTTGGCAGCAGCAGAAGAGAGTCTCGACCTCTTCTTTGCCAAACTCTCACTCCTCTTTTCACGTTGTTCCTTCAACCTTGAGGCAAGAAGCTTCTGGTACTCAGCAGCATCAGAGTTAGCCTTAGCAATCCTCTTCTTCTTGTCGGCAATTCTAGCTCTCTTCCTCTGAAGTGTCAAGGGAGTCACAAGCCTCTGGATCTTGGGGGCTTTGCTCACTTCCTTACCTGTGTTACCAATCCCCGAAAAGAAGAAACAAGTTTCAGAGAAACATTATTACTCTTTAAACCTCAAGATTGTGGTTTTAAATTCTCTTTCTTACCCTTCTTGTTAGTGAATTTGCGGCGGTAAGTGTTGACGTACTTCCTGACATCATCATCCTTGGAGAGGTTAAACAGTTTACGGATCTTAGAAGCTCTCTTAGGTCCTCTCATCCTTGGCTTCTCGGTATCAGTAAGACCGGGAAGATCCTTCTCACCCTTCTTGACAATGACAAGGTTAAGAACAGAGAGATCTTGGCTGACAATGCAACCACGAACAGACTTTCTTCTCCTCTCTCCAGTCCTCCTCCCATGTCCTCTGAAGCAAGGAGTTCCTGCTCAGTCATAACCAAAACCATATCAAAAAATACATCATCAAAAACAAGTAAGATTTGTAAAGGAGGAGAAATGATTGATATACCTCGGTGAAGCAAAAGACGAACACGTCCTGGAGTTAAAACTCCCTGCTTCATGGGGAAACCTTGCTTGTCACACCCACCCATGATCTTGAAAACGTATCCCTTGAACTCCTGCAAATAAAACAGAGTTTCACCCTTTTTGCTTCAATCTCACATAATCATAATGGGAGACTAATCAAGAAGATAAGATAAAAGTGAACCTCGCCCAAAGCATCTCCACTGACTTCTTGAGAGAGTCTCTTATCATAAAACGCACGGCTGTAACAATACAAATTTCAAACTCAATGAAATAAATCCATAGACCATAAAATCTAACTAAAATCCAGACATGTAGACATATTTTAGTCGTGTATTGAAACATAGAAGAAGATCTCTCAAGGCTTGTTAAGCGTATATAAGAACAACAGACGAAAATTAAATTTAAGGCAAATGTCGTTCTGTTCACTAACTAGAATCCAGACTTTTTTTTTGATGACCCAGGTATCCGGATCCCGGTAGGAACCCGACTAACGCCGCCCCCACAATCTGAGCCACTAAGGGCCCGGAGGGTTTTTACGGCAGTGGCGGCTTCCCGGAGGACCATGTTAAATCCCCGGTGGCCAACACGGATCGAACCTGCGGGGAGCGTATTGGATTTTCTTCTTCAACTACCACTAGGCCAACCCGTGTTGGTTCTAGAATCCAGACATTGTTTTTGAGCAGACACAAAAACTAATGTAATGAAACATAGAACAACAACATACGAAACTAAATGAAGGCAAATGTTGTTCTGTTCACTAGAAACTGGGCCTTCACAGTATCATCAATCAGAAGGGAAAATAGTTCAGAAAGAAAGGTGCTTACAGTTTCTGGTCATCGTCGATCTCGAGCTTCTTCTGGCAACCAGTGGTTGGATTCGCGACGTTGAACTGAAACACGGAAAGATAGAATACAAATGAGCAAATGAAAAGCAACGAGAAACTAAAACTCTCCTTGCAGTCACTACGTACCTTCATCTTCTCAGAGCCACAAGAGAGTGACGGCTTTGGCTATCGACGACGCTTAGGGTTTTCTACACTAGCAAAGCCAGCAACAATTTATATGAAAAAAGTATTAAGGTTTATTTGGTTTTGTGTTCTAATGGGCCGTTTGGCCCACTTAGTTTAGTTTTGTGTTCGTTTATATTGTTTTTCTTTTTTTTGTCGACATTTGTTTTATTAAAACCATGCCCAATGGGGTAAATTACAGAAACATCAAATTTTACATAAAAGCCCAACAGAAATAATGAAATTACAATCCATAACATTGAAAGAAAATCAAGAATCTCCAACTCCACTTGTTCCATCTTCCTTACATGAGTGGGAAGCAGTTTAGACACGTGTTTCGCAACTTTTCCAGTCATTGATTGTTGCTCCATCACCAGAAAATTATCTGTTACGTTTCTTGAAATCCTTTCTCCACCATAGCATCTCATTAAAATTAAGCAAAGCGAGTATGGCAATCTAAAACTACATGAGATTTTGCTGAGAAGATTCATGTCTCAGAGTTTAGTATAAAACGCCGATGCCTACTCACTTTTCATTCAACCTCAACTATTTGATCGAATTGACCATAATTTGTCGTTGATTAAATCAGGGAACCTTCAGTCAATTGAAGATTGATCTTTTGTTAGACCGTTGTCAAATGCCAACTCTACTAAATTCTCTTCAGAAAGAGTTCAGAGACCCATAATAACTCAATCATCTTCGACAAAGAAACTTTACCTTTAAAACCAATAAGATTAGATGATGCAAGAAAGAATGATTCTCATGGAAGAGTGATCACTTGAAACGATTAATATGGTATTCAATCAGAAGTTAAAGGAGTAAAAATGAAGAACCGTGAAAATGAAAGTACAAACTTTATTTGGGTTCAACTCGGAACAAAGGAAGATAAGAATAGAGAGCAAACTCTATGATTGAACTTTCATACATCAAAATGGCCAAGCGAAGAGAGGATCCGCTACCGAAGGTCCGGAACATAAAGTTGATCTAAAAATCGAGGTATATACAAACAAAAAGCAGAAGATATATGGTAACCGGCGGCGTAAACCACCGGCCACCGAAAATTGAACTTTTTTGGGGACTTTCTAGAGAAAGATTAGAGAGGAGAGAGAAACTTTTACTCAAACCTTATATACACTATCATATTTCAACGTTCGTTTAGGGCATCATTATCCGGGTCTTTTAGGAGGGTTTCTTAGCTAAAAGTAGTGGTTAGCCCTACCACTTTAGCTAAAAGACGTTTCTTAAGTCTCCTAAATAAGAACCATCTTTTGCACTGTTTTGCGGGTCCTACTGACACTTGGAGATCCGTAACTGGTTCACTTAATTTTTTTTTTAAAACAAAAAAATCAAAAAACTAAAAAAAAAAAAATAAGAGACCCACACATGGGTCTCTAAGATAATGATGCTCTTATATTGTTAAAAAATAAAATAAACAAATACTTTTTAAAAAAAATGTTTCATAAGGATAACTATTTATATTTCGTTGTTTTAGAAAAACTATATATTTATATTTCGTTGTTTTAGAAAAACTATTTATATTTCGTTGTTTTAAAAAAACTATTTATATTTCGTTGTTTTAAAAAAACTATTTATATTTCGTATTGTTAGCTGTTCCAAGGTGTATCAACCATTCTTGATCTAACAGAGTTATCTTCATAAAAGGTGGTAGCTATCATAACATGTACACCACAAAATCAAACGTAAACAAATAATCGTGGGTTTTAGTTATCATGCAGTTACCTTGTGATATGCTTCCTCTCCCTTTTCATTTGCAACTTGTGGATGTCTCCATCGTGCGTGGGCCGTCCAGTTCCTTACCGGATTTGCAATGGACATTGATTTGTTCCGAACCATGAGATTAGCTACACCCACCCACTACAAGAAAACATCACCCATACCGATGAAAATTTGCGAGAAATTTGTTCATCGGAAGAGTTGCTATAATTTTTTGAGCATTTTCCGAGAATGTAAGAGTTTTGTCGGAATGCTTTCGGGAATCTCCGACGAAGCGATTTTACTGGTATTTCCTCGGAAAGTTTTGTTGGTATCTTGTCGGACATACAATTTTTTCCGAGAAATGGGTTTGATCGGAAGGTTCTTATAAAGTTTTGTCGGTAATTTATCGAGACCAACAGTTTTTCCGACGAATAATTATCTTCTCGGTACATCATCAAAAATTTGGACAGAAAATTGTCGGGGTTCTCCGAGAAAATACCGACGGTTATCTTACCGAGGACATTCCGATGATTATGTTATGAATAAACTCGAATATTCACAACACACACAATACAAGTATCTCTCAGATCCTCTCCTCAAGAATCTCTCTCTCAATACATTGTATCAACCAGTGTTTCTGATTACAATTCGAATGACCTTCATTTTACAGACTTATTTCTTATTTATACTCTAATGTCTGTAACTGCAAAGACTCTGCTTCTCTCAGAGTCTTTGCTCTTCAACTTCAACTTCAACTTCAACTCCTTGCTCTCTCTCTTCTCCTCTCTTACTTCTTCTCGTATACACCCTCCAAGGCATAGCAATACCCCCCGCTCCAGAATTCAGTTTGCCCTCAAACTGGTACTTAGGAAACTGATGTTTCAACTCGGTAATCAACATCCAAGTGCATTCATGAACTGCCAAACCTTTCCATGTCACCAAAACTTCTAACCTTCCGTGCTCATCATAACGAGTATCCACAATGTCCATAGGTTCCAGCACAAACTCATCCTCCTGTGACAAACTTGTGGGTAACGCAATGACTTCATGATTATTGCCAATCACTGGTTTCAACTGGGAAACATGGAAAACCGAATGGATGCGCGAAGTGTCTGGCAACTGCAACTTATACGCCACCCGCCCCACCTTATCAATCACCTTAAAAGGACCATAGTACTTGGCAGCTAACTTCTGGCAAAACCTCTTAGCCACCGTGGCTTGTCGATACGGTCTGAGTTTTAAGAAAACCATATCTCCCACTTCAAATGATAAATCTCTCCTTCCTTTATCAGCATTATTCTTCATAACATCTTGCGCTTTCACCAAATGACTCTTAATCTGCAACAACAAGTCATCACGTTCTCGTAGCGCCTGCTCCAAGCTACCATTAGATGTAGATCCTGGCTCAAACTGAAGCAGCGCAGGAGGTTCACGACCATATACCAACTGAAATGGCGTTACCTTGGTAGCAGTATGATAAGAAGTATTATAAGACAACTCCGCCCAACTGAGAAAACGATACCAACGCTTCGGGTGTGCTGACGTGAAACAGCGAAGGTACGTCTCCACTCCTCTGTTTAATACTTCCGTCTGGCCATCGCTTTGTGGGTGATACGCAGTACTAAAGCGTAGTGAAGTCCCAGCCAGTTTAAAAAGCTCCTTCCAAAACTGACTCTGGAAAATCTTATCACGATCAGAAACCATAGACTTGGGAAAACCGTGTAGCCTGACAATACCATCAACAAACACCTTGGCTACATCCATAGCATTAAAAGGATGTCTTAAACCCAAAAAATGTCCATACTTTGATAATCTGTCCACCACCACCAAGATAACGTTCTTCCCATCCGACAATGGTAATCCTTCAATGAAATCTAAAGAAATATCTTCCCAAATCTTGGTAGGAATGGGCAAAGGTTGTAACAGACCAGCAGGCAACAAGGTTGAATATTTACTTGTTTGACAGGTTTGGCATTTGGCAACATAATCCTGAACATCACGTTGCATACCACTCCAGTAAAAATGCATCTGTATACGTTTAACTGTCTTCAGAACGCCTCCATGACCCCCCATCAAACTATCGTGAGATTCCTGTAATATCAACGGAATATGCTTTGAAGAACTTGGTATTACCAAACGGTGCTTGTATAGTAATTGCCCTTGCACCAAAGAATAACCCTTCTTAACCTCCAACCCTTGCTTCAAACGGTTTATTATTTCTTGTAAAAACTCACATTCCTCAATCTCCTTGAAAATATCGTGTAACTGAAGTGTCGAAGGAACCGTCAAAGCCAACAATGTACACAACAAGGACATCTGATTCTCATGGTGAATCCTCGATAACCCATCCGCAGCCTTGTTCTCTACCCCCGGCTTATACACTATCTCAAACTCATAACCCAGCAACTTATGCATCCACTTCTGGTACTCAAGATTCACTTCCCGCTGCTCCAGTAAGTATTTAAGGCTCTTCTGATCAGTTCTTACGATGAACTTGTTCCCCAACAGATAATGCTTCCAACGTTGCACTGCCATGACGATAGCCATCAACTCCCTTTCATATATGGGTTTTAATTGCTCCCTTTCTTTCAACCCATAACTAAAGAAGGCAATTGGATTCTGTTGTTGCATCAAGACAGCACCCAACCCGTAGCCAGATGCGTCAGTTTCCACAACAAAAGTCTCCTTGAAGTCTGGTAATCGTAGTACCGGAGCTTCTGTCATAGCTCGTTTTAGTGTCTCAAACGCCTCTTGAGCCAATAAGGACCATTCAAACTTCTCCTTCTTCAAAAGAGATGTCAACGGTTTGGCTATAGTCCCATACCCACGCACAAACTTCCTATAATAGCCTGTTAAGCCTAAGAAACCTCGTAGCTCTTTAGCCGATTTTGGTGTTGGCCACTTCTCCATTGCCAACGTTTTATTCTTATCTGTGGCCACTCCTTTTCCAGAAATCACATGTCCTAAGTACTCCACTTGGAACTGCCCAAAAGAACACTTCTTTCTATTAGCAAAGAGCTGATGATCTTTCAGAAGTTGAAGTACCTCCGTCAAATGTCTAACATGCTGCTCCATCGTTTTGCTGTAGACCAGTATATCATCAAAGAAAACCAGCACATACTTGCGTAACAGAGGTCTAAAGATCTCATTCATGAGAGCTTGAAAAGTTGATGGAGCGTTTGTGAGGCCAAAAGGCATCACAAGAAATTCATAATGGCCATCATGCGTACGGAAAGCCGTCTTTTCAACATCCTTCTCCACCATTCTTATTTGGTGATAACCTGACCTTAAGTCTAACTTTGAATAGACTGTAGCTCCAAACAACTCATCCAATAACTGCTCAATGAAGGGAATAGGGAACTTATCAGCAATTGTCACCCTATTTAATGCACGATAATCCACACAAAATCTTGAAGTCCCATCTTTCTTCTTGACCAAAAGTACAGGGCTTGAATATGGACTTTTGCTTGGGCGAATAATTCCTGATTCCAGCATCTGAGACACTAATCTTTCCATTTCCTCCTTCTGCTTGTGTGGATAACGATATGGTCTCACGCTGATGGAATTAGTTCCCTGCTTCAAGTTAATAGCGTGTTCCCTATTACGCCAAGGTGGTAATTGCGTTGGCACTGCAAATACTGTTTCAAATTTGGTGAGCACCTCTTGTAACTCTGCTGAAACTACTTCTTCCCCCTTCGTTGGACTCAAGGAGTCCGTTTTGGTTGCTGTCTGTAAGGACTTGAGTGACAGCTTACTAGCATGCAGTGTGGGATCACCATATAATGTCTCCATCCGTCCTTTATAAGCAAATGTCAGCTCATGAGTTTCCCAATCCACTTCACAACGTCCCAAGGTTCTTAACCACTGCACCCCCAAAATGACATCTGCGCTTCCCAATTCTAACGCTACAAAGTCTGCCTTAAACCCCAACTCGGCTACTTTGAATTCTACTCCTCGACAAACTCCCAGTGCATTGACTGTTACCCCTGTCCCCAGCAATACATCTAACCCACTGCGTTTCTGTAACTTCAATCTTGCACTACTTGCTACCGCTGGAGTCAAGAAATTATGCGTCGCCCCGCTATCCAGCATTACCACTACATTTAACTTCCCCATCTTGCCCCTTATTTTTGTGGTTGTTGCGGATGCTTCACCCACAAAAGCACTAAATGATAGTGTCATACATTCGGTAACCACCCCTTGTCCTTCCTCCATTGTATCAAAGAATTCCTCCTCCACTAACTCCACTTCACACCCATCGACAATCGTTAACACTTGTAACTCCTTATTGGCACATACATGCCCATAAAAATGCTTCTCATCACATCTGTAACATTGTCCTTCACGCTTCCGTCGTGCATACTCTGCTGGAGACAAATGTAAACGTCCCCTCTCTCCTTGTTTAATTGTCGGAGTTGATGTTCTCGCCACAGATTTAGCATTAGTAGGAGCCGCTTCAATCATCAATGGCTTAGCTTTCCATGCATTAGATGTATTATAATGAGAAGAAGATTTCAGAGGCAGAGGTTGAGAATGATTGCCTCGTGAAAAGTTCTGCCTCAAATTCACCATTGTTTTGCACAAAAGTCCATCCTCCATTTGTAAAACTGTTGCTATCATATGTGGCAAATCACGAGGTTCTTTCATCCTCACGATCTCCTGCATTTCCTGTCTCAAACCTCCAAAAAATATCGCTTCCAACATCTCATCATCCACCCCCGAAACCAATGACGAAAGTTCCTCGAAACGTCTCACATAATCCGCGACTGAACCTGTCTGAGTAATCACCGCTAAACACTGTTTCGGTGTGCTCATTTGCTGATTACCAAAACGAGATACAATCCTTTTCTTTAGCTCAGTCCAGCTCGAGAACGGATGCCGTTTATCTTCTCCATTAAACCAACTCAATACCTCCCCTTCCAAACTCAAAGCTATCAGCTCTAATTTCTCACTTTCCGGATATTGACCCACACGAAAAAATTTTTCCATACGTGCAATCCATCCGTGAGGATGTTTACCATCGAACACAGGCATATCCACCTTCCTTACCAAATTATCACTATTAGGCATAATCGTATTCGTTCCCCGATAACCTAACATGGATTCGCTATGGCTAGGTTCCGAAGTAGAGTCATGTACCTGAACCGGTTGCTTCGATGGATTTCGGTACGGTGTCTGTTGCTCTTCTCCCCCCGGTAATCGTTTGTTCAGCAATTCCACCACCGATGCGATCATCGTGTTCATCGTCGCCATCGTTTTACTCGTCTCCATCGCTTGTTTCTCCGTCTCCGTCTGTCGTTGCGCCATCGATTCCACCGAACTCGTCAACATATTCAGTCGGTGGACTGATTCTGCCACCGCCGCACTTAATTCTCCGATCGATTTCTCCGTCGATGTACCCGGCGACACCATCGCGTTGATTCGATTGTACTCACCGCACCAATTTGTTATGAATAAACTCGAATATTCACAACACACACAATACAAGTATCTCTCAGATCCTCTCCTCAAGAATCTCTCTCTCAATACATTGTATCAACCAGTGTTTCTGATTACAATTCGAATGACCTTCATTTTACAGACTTATTTCTTATTTATACTCTAATGTCTGTAACTGCAAAGACTCTGCTTCTCTCAGAGTCTTTGCTCTTCAACTTCAACTTCAACTTCAACTCCTTGCTCTCTCTCTTCTCCTCTCTTACTTCTTCTCGTATACACCCTCCAAGGCATAGCAGATTATTATCGAAGGTTCTCGACAATTTCTTGGAAATTAAACTTTAATATCTAAGAGGTCACGATTCTTTTTCATCATTCCCATCACCGCATCTCATCTACCATCAACTATCTAGAACTCATGGCAATGGTGGTGGTGACTGGCGATGATGCATCAGGGTAAGTTCTATCTCTCCATGTTCTTATGTTCCAAGCAACAACTAATGATCGGCTGATGATGACGGCTTGGAACGACGGTGCCCACGACAATGTCCCTGTTTTTAGATCTAGATCCAGTTCTGTTTTGCAGGTTGAAAGATGTTCCTAAGAGCCCTGTCGAAATTAAATGGAGGTGGTGGTTGACATAGACCATGTTTTCTCTACAGCTCGTGATTACTGAAGCTGCAACACGAAGCGAGTGCTCCGATGGCTTGACGGTGGGTGAAAGCTCCGAAACAGAGTCTCTGTTCTAGTGTTGTCAACAACAGTCTTTATTCTGGTTTTGTCTTGAAACAGTCTCTGAAAGCTCTTCCTTTTACTTGTCGGTTTGTGTTAGACTTTTAGCTACATCTTTTAAAGTTTGTGACTAGTTTCATCTTTTCCGGTGAAACGTTTTAGCCGGCTCTTAATTGTACGGCCGTTCTCATGTATGTTATACATGTAGCTTTTTCTTATGGTATGATGGATAAGATATACACCATGGTATATGATACACATCTGTGATGGAGAAGATATACATATATACATATATGTATATATATATATATATATATTAAATCTGAGAATATTTGTTTTATTTTGTAAATAATTGAAGTTCCGATCACCCTCCGACGTCTTTGTCTCATCATATATCATCGGACTAATCTCGGTGATTAGCGACAACCATTTCTGACAAATTCTCCGAGAATATATCTCATCGGCAATTACCGACAACTATCCGTCATAAGGTCATTACCGACGCTCAAACTCCGACCAATTTTGTTTTCTCGGAAAATAGTCGCATACACCTTATACCGACGAGGTTACAACAAACATGGCCATCGGTATGGAGGATGTTCTCTTGTAGTGACCAGGTTGTGAGGAACCATAAGATTGTGACAATCCAGGGTATATATATATATATATATATATTTTAGTATTTTATGATGCTTACGTTGTATTCCTCGTCAAGTAATCTTGAATTACTTACTTTATTTCCTTATCATATTACTTCAATACAAAATATTTGGGATATATATTCTTGATATTAATTGACCCAGGCAAATTTTAGACGATTTTGTTTATTTGGCGTAAGAGATTATAGATTTATAGTCATAAAATTGAGTTTTTAAAGTACATGTAGATAATGCTTTCATGAACCCGCATAAAAATGTTAGGCAAGAACCTTGAGTCAACCAGCGTAGGTAGTCTGGTGGCCTTGAGACACCTTCGGGGTCGATACGGGTCACGAGTTCGATCCGCGCTGGCCACCTCCCAGGTGGGATTTAATTTCCTACTCACCTGAACCCGGGTTGGAGGCCCTCAGGGGATTTAGTCGGTTGGTCTCGGCCGCCGGACACCCCTGATTAATCAAAAAAAAAAAAAAAAAAGAACCTTGAGTCATAGCTCACCAGACCAAATGTCGGCAACTTGGTTTGTGATCCCTATAAAATGGCACTACGTGCAAATGTTGAACCCACACTCTCTTCTCATATCGACCTTATCTTATTCATTTATCAATCAAATAACAACAATGACAAATCATCTTCAAGATCACTTAACCAGTTACAGCAATCCCGGTCTAAGACCACCTCCATTGGAGGTCCTTAGGAGGGGTCCTTAACAAAAAGTGGTGGTGGGCCCCACCACTTTTGTTAAGGACCTGTCCTAAAATCCCCAATTTAAGGAGCGGTCCTTACACTGTTTCGTGGGCCCAACTGACACATGGCGGCCCACGATTGGTTAGTTTTTAATTTTTTTTTTTAAAAAAAAAAATCAAAAAAAAAAAAAAAGTTAAGGACCCCATAGGGGTCCTTAACCGATGGAGATGCTCTAATCAAACCAGAAGACCAAGCTGACCTAGAATTGATGGGCTTGCAAGCGTTGGAGATCACAACCACGTTGGCTTTCCCTATGGTTTTCAAAGCTGCTTTAGAGCTAGGTGTCCTTGACACCATTGCCTCCTTTGGTAATGATGCGTGGCTCTCGTCTTCCGAAATAGCTTTTGGTCTACCTACCAAGCCCACTAACCCAGAGGCGCCAGTGTTGCTAGACCGGATGTTACGGGTACTCGTTAGCCACTCGATCTTGAAGTGCCGCATAGTTGTAACCGGAGAAAACGATCTAACCGGAAATGTCCAAATGGTATATGCAGCCGAACCGGTTTGCACGTTTTTCTTAAAACGTGGTCATGAGTCTGGTTCTCTAATGTCCCTATTCATGTTGAACCAAAGTCATGTCGTTTTCAAAACTTGGTACGTACCTTTTTTAATATATATTAAATTCGTTTCAAACCGGAAATTGGAGATGTTTTACAAAGAAAATAACTGAGACAACATTAAACCTGATACATCTTAAACCTAAAGAAGGGAAATGTCCACAAAAAGTTTGAAGAAAGTAAAATTAAAACTTGGTACGTACTTCATTATTTGCAACTATATTGAATTATAGTTGATCCTCAATCATATTAAACTGATAAGTGTTCATTATTTTCACACTTTCAATGAAGAAATGAAGATTTATTTTCACTGCAGGACACATCTGAAAGATCTGATACAAGAAGGAAAAGACACATTCACTTCTGCTCATGGCATGAGATTCTTTGAATACATTGGTTTGCATGAACAATTTGCTAGTATGTTTAACCATGCAATGTCAGAATCTTCTACTATGATCATGAAGAAGATTTTAGAAGTTTACAGAGGATTCAAAGATATCAACATTTTGGTGGATATTGGAGGAGGACTTGGCACCACACTTAATCTTGTCACTTCCAAGTATCCTCATATTAAGGGTATCAATTTCGACTTAGACATAGTTTTAGCTCAAGCTCCTCTTTATCCAGGTACTACACTAGTTGATAAATCTGTTAAGTTACAACTTTTGAAATGCTTGTTTTTCGTCTACTCTTTTGAGGATATTGCTTTATTTTGTAGGTGTGGAGCATGTAGCAGGAGATATGTTTATAGAAGTTCCAAAAGGAGATGCTATCTTTATGAAAGTAAGTAGAAATATTTTGCACATGAATAACTTGCATCTTTAACAAACATATACTTTGATGGTTGCTTCAAACATTGATTTGTAAATTAAGATGGATAAATTGGTTGCAGTGGATACTACATGACTGGACAGATGGAGATTGTGTAAAGATTCTAAGAAATTGTTGGCGAAGTCTTCCTGAAAAGGGAAAAGTCATAATAGTAGACATTGTTACACCAATAGAACCAAAACATGACGACCTTTCCTCCAAAATTGTTTTCAGCATGGACATGTTGATGTTAACACAATGTTCAGGTGGTAAAGAGAGGTCTTTCTCTGAATTTGAAGCTTTAGCCACTGCTTCAGGTTTTCTTAACTGTGAAATCATTTGTATTGCATTTTCATATTCTGTTATTGAATTCCGCAAATAGATGTAAAGTTTACAAAGTTAAACCACAAGTGATGGATCCTATCTGCGGAAATTATAAACTAAAAACAAGTCTTCCATGGTTTTTACTTGTTTGAATGGAGATTTTTTTTTTTTTTTTGTGTTTGTTGATTGTATTTGATTTAAGTCTCAAGAGTGTTGTAATTTTTGTTTTTGAAAAGAAGATTGTTATATTGGCTGTGTATTTTTTTTCATTCAAGAGTGTGTTCATCGTTTGTGTCAGCAGTACGTAATGATTCTCATCAATGTAAAAGATATGGTTTGCATTAAGGGTGGGTGGAATATACTTTTAACGTCTTGCATGCATGTATGATCTGATCTACTTTATACTATAAAGTTTATAATATGTAAAGTATATAAAAAGAAACTACAAAACGAAAAACAAAATTCACGTGGCGTGAATATAATACTATATAACTTTTTTTGATATCACCACTTACAAAAAAGTATATAAACTTTGAAAGGTTAATTAGAGGAGACTTACAAAAAAAATTAATATTTTTTTGGTAAAACACAATTTTTAATCTTTCGTATTTAAATATGTACCTGTGGAGAAAATTCTACGATAGATTAGAAGTGCAAGATCTTTTTTTATTAATAAGACGTTAATTTTTATAATTTGTTATATTATGATTTAGTTACAGATTATCTCAAATTTAAATAATAGAATAACCATAGGATGTGAAAAAATAAAATAAAATGTTCAGTAACCACAAGTACATGTGCCACGTTAGAGGCTTGGAACTTCACTTAACTTTCAATCACCAGCCTCACTGTCTTCTAAGATTAGGTTTACAAGTGATACAGCAAAAAGGAGACCAAAGCAGGTTCCAGATAAAAGCAGACATAAAAGAGTTTACAAAAGTGAACAAAGCTTACATGTTTGAATCATATTCTCACACACAATTTACTTTGGCGCAGAACTTAAGCACATGAGTTACATCTTTCTTCCGGACGAGTTCCAACACAAATGACTCTCCTATCTTCACGCCCATGAGCTTCACAAAATCCTTTTCAGTCTCTTCCTAGTCTCATTCTTCCACGTTTGTTTTCATTTGTAAGAGGCACCATCCAGTTTACTCCGTTTTGATATTAGGGGCAAATGTCCCGCATCGATAATTGGAAGAAATCCTTAACAACATATTTGATAGGCCAATCCACTTATCACCAATTAGTTTTAGGTTAGAAGCTCATCTAGCTTAATACTTGATCCATCAGAGTTAGCTTCCCTGCTTTGTTGATACCATTCACCCTCGTGAAACGTAGTGGAAGCCTCTGCTCAAAAGATTTGGTCGAGGGCAAAATAATTGATCAGAATACATTTGAAAAGAAAAAAGCAATAGAGTTATATATATAGACAACCTCTAGTATTTACCACCTTATTAGTATTGTGTAACAATTAATGTCACAAATCGATTCTGACAAGGTGAAGATGAAGCCTCCGTCTTAGAGAGTGAATGTACATCATTACCTTCTAAACAGTCTACATGCCTCGTGTTGCGGTTGGATTCAGCAGAACACAACATGCTTGTCTCCGGTTCCAACTAGTTTAAACCTGAAGGGACCTCTTGTTGGGTCCCTCCTAGATGGAGAGAACTAAGTGGGTTGAGAAATAATTAGTCTCACCCTTATTATTAGTCTGCCCCATCCCTTTGTACTGTAGTGAGACACAATAATAGAGAAGAGAGAGAGAGAGACAAAAGAGAGAGAAAGGAGAGAAAGAAGAGAAATTCGTCAGGTTATTCAAGACTGGTTTTGGAGGATCAAACGGAACTTGATCGAGCTGATATTTTGTGGGAAGCTTCTTCAGTCAGTGGGTTAAAGGTTCACCGAAGGGATTTGGATTTCAACGGTTGGATCTTCTGTTGTCTGGGTTTTCGTGAAGCTGGTCGTCACAGTTCTTCAGCTGGGCAGTCTTGGGTGTTTGGTAAATCCGACGGTGAAATCGTCTTTGATTGAGCTGAAATTTGGCAGGGTTGTTGTTGACTTGTTTATCTTGGATTTGTACGGTGGGATTAGTCTCTGGTTTCCGGAATCCTTGTGAGCTGAGGTCGTTTGGTTGCTGCCGGTTTTGAAGCTTTGTGTTGGTATCTTGTTGTTGTTGCTCTCTTGTTGTTGAGATAGCTCTTTGTAGCTAGACTCTCTGTTCTGTTCAGGCTGTTGAACAGGGAGGACGTGGTTGTACTCATACCATTTATATAGTGGATTTTTGAGTGGACTACGGTCCCGTGGTTTTTCCTTCTCACATCGAGGAGGTTTTCCACGTAAAAATTGTGCGTCTCATTTCGTTATCGCTTATACTATATCTGCCATCTTTAAAGTATTTTCCTCATAGATTCACACAAGATCAGGGGGAACACGATCCATAATATTCCGCTGCGTCGTGGGTGACTTTCCCCAACAGAGTGGTATCAGAGCTTCTGGTTTAGAGCTTTGGTTTTGATAACTTGGGTTATTATTTGCTTGTGTGAAAGATGGAAAATATGGGCAGGATGATAAGCTTGAATGGTGCTAACTATCATCTATGGAAGGGCAAGATGGAGGATTTGCTCTTTGTTAAAGAATTTCATGTTCCAGTCTTCGAGGAGAAGAAACCTGAAAAGAAGACGGATGAAGAGTGGAAGTTGCTGCATCGCCAAGTGTGTGGGTTGATAAGGCAGTGGGTAGATGATAATGTGTTGCATCATATTGAGACTGAGATTGATGCTCGTTCTTTGTGGTTGAAGCTGGAGCAGTTGTATGCTAGGAAGACCGGAAATAACAAGATGTACATGATCAAGAAATTGATTGAGCTGAGGTATCAGGAGGGGACTCCAATGACGGATCACTTAAATGTGTTTCAGGGATTGCTCAACAAGTTATCTGACATGGGAATCAAGTTTGATGATGAGATTCACGGTCTGTGGCTTCTTGGTACTTTACCGGATTCTTGGGAGGTTTTCAGGATGTCTCTTTGTAACTCCGCGTCGGAAGGTGTTATTTCGATGGATTCAGTGAAGAACAGTGTTCTCAATGAGGAAACAAGAAGGCAATCGAATGCTAGTACTTCACGTTCAGATGTCTTTGTGACTGAGTCAAGGGGGAGAAGTTCACATAGAGATACCAGTAGAGACAAGAACAGGAGCAGGAGCAAGTCTAATAGATTTGCAAATATGGAGTGCTATTTCTGTCATAAGAAAGGGCAATGAAGAAGGACTGCTGGAAGTTGAAAAACAAACAGCAAGGTAATCAAGAAGGAAAAGTGGATCGGGTGACCATCACCGAAGATCAGTTTCTCATACTTCTTGAGGGTGATGCCATTAATGTCGCATGCCAAGCCACCAGTTGGGTGATTGATAGTGGAGCATTTGTTTTCTACTTATACTCCGGGTAATTATGGTTCCGTGAAGATGGGGAATGATGGTTTGGCTCAGGTTGTTGGCATTGGTGATGTTTACTTGGAGACTAGTCTTGGTACTAGGCTGGTGCTTAAGGATGTTAAGCATGTCCCAGATATTCGGATGAATCTGATATCAACGGGAAGACTTGATGATGAGGGTTATTTCAGTTTGCACGGTGGTGGTAAATGGAAGCTCTCTCGTGGTTCTTTGACTGTGGCTCGAGGTGAGAAGTCTTCATCTTTCTATTGGATGCAGGCTAAGGTCTCCAAAGATGTTGTTAATGCGGTGGAGAATGATAATGCCATGGAGTTATGGCATAAGAGACTCGGTCACATAAGTGAGAAGGGAATGGTTGTGTTGTCTAAGAATGAGGTGATTCCAGGAATCTCTGGTTTGCACCTGCAGAAGTGTTCGCATTGTTTGGCGGGAAAACAACACAGAGTATCTTTTAAGTCTTCTGCGCCTTCTAGGAAACCCGAGGTACTGGATTTGGTGCATTCAGATGTGTGTGGTCCAATGAAGACAAGATCTCTTGGCGGCGCATCATATTTTGTGACTTTCATTGATGATCATTCAAGAAAGTTGTGGGTTTTTCCTATGAGGACGAAGGATCAGGTGCTGGGATATTTCAAGCATTTTGTGGCATTGGTTGAGAGACAAACGGGGAAGAAGCTGAAGTGTATCCGCAGTGATAATGGTGGAGAGTATTCTGGACCATTTGATGCTTATTGCAAAGAGCATGGAATAAGACATCAGTTCACGCCACCAAAGACTCCACAATTAAATGGATTGGCTGAAAGGATGAACAGAACGATTGTTGAGAGGATGAGATGTTTGATTTCACAGTTAGGCTTATCGATGACTTTCTGGGGAGAAGCTTTGAGCACGGTGGTTCATGTGCTGAATTTGTCACCGAGTGCTCCATTGGATAATGATATTCCAGAGAGGATTTGGACCGGTAAAGATGTTTCTTATGGTCATTTGAGAGTCTTTGGGTGTAAGGCATTTTTTCATATTCCCAAGGATGAGAGATCGAAGCTTGAGATGAAGTCAAGGCAGTGTGTGTTCATTGGTTATGGTCAGGATGAGTTCGGGTACAGATTTTATGACCCCGTTGAGAAGAAGCTCGTAAGGAGCAGAGATGTTGTGTTCATGGAAGATCAAACGATTAAGGACATTGACAAGTCCAACATTCCAACTCAGGTTTATGAAGGTTTGATCGATACAGAGGCTACTCCTTCTACATCGGTCCACGGTGAGGTTGAGGTTGAGGTTCAGGATGATACACCCAGTGCAGAAGCTCCCGCACATGAAGATGGCAGTGGTGATCATGGTGACGATCATGGTGAGACACCAGCTGCTGAGAACCAACCTACTATTGTTAGAAGATCCGAGAGAGGTCTTAAACCGTCGACAAGGTATGATCCTAGTGAGTATGTGATGCTTACTGATGGGGGAGAGCCTGAAAGCTATGATGAAGCTTTGGAGGATGAACACAAGGATATGTGGTTTGGCGCCATGGATGAGGAGATGGATTCTTTTGAGGAGAATCATACATTTGAGTTGGTGGAGTTGCCTAAAGGCAAGAAGACTTTGCTTAATAAATGGGTGTATAGAATTAAGCATGAAGATACCGGTTTGCCACCTAGATACAAGGCTAGATTGGTTGTGAAAGGGTACAACCAAAAGAAGGGGATTGATTATGATGAAATTTTTTCTCCTGTTGTGAAGATGTCATCCATTCGGGTTGTGCTTGGGTTGGCAGCGAGTCTTGATCTAGAGGTTGAGCAAATGGATGTGAAGACTGCTTTCCTTCATGGTGATTTGGAGGAAGAGATCTACATGGAACAACCATAAGGCTATGTGAAAAAGGGCAAGGAAAATTTGGTTTGCCGCTTGAAGAAAAGCCTTTATGGATTGAAGCAAGCACCGAGGCAGTGGTACATGAAGTTCAAGTCTGTTATGGGGGAGCATGGTTATGCAGAGACTGATTCAGACCATTGTGTATTTGTGAAGGTGTTTGGAGATGATGATTTTATCATCTTGTTGCTGTATGTCGATGATATGTTGATTGTGGGCAGGAACATGGACAGAATTAAAGAGCTAAAAGAGCAACTAAGCATGTCCTTTGCCATGAAAGATATGGGTCCAGCGAAACAGATTCTTGGTATGAGAATTTTTCGAGATAGAGGTGAGAAGCTGATTCACTTGTCTCAAGAAAAGTACATTGAAAAGGTACTTAAAAGGTTTCACATGGACAAGTCTAAAGTGTTGAGTACTCCTCTTGCTCCACACTTAAGACTGAGCAGTCAACAAAGTCCGAAGACATATGCGGAGAAGGAAGATATGGCGAGAGTTCCATATGCTTCTGCAGTGGGTAGTTTGATGTATGCCATGGTCTGTACAAGACCGGATTTAGCCTACGCCGTTGGAGTTGTCAGCAGGTTTCTCTCAAATCCAGGAAGAGAACATTGGAATGCTGTGAAGTGGATTTTGAGATATCTCCGAGGGACTTCTGACTTGAAGATTACATTTGGAGGTAAGAAGCCATTGCTTGTCAGTTACACTGATTCTGACATGTCAGGAGATGCTGATTCTAGTAAGTCTACTTCGGGTTACTTGGTAACGTTTGCGGGTGGAGCTGTGGCATGGCAGTCAAGGTTGCAAAAGTGTGTTGCACTATCTACCACTGAGGCAGAGTTCATTGCTGCAACTGAAGCTTGTAAAGAGTTGTTGTGGATGAAGAACTTCTGTGAAGAGATCGGTTTCAAGCAAGAAAAATATGTGTTGCTTTGTGATAGTCAAAGTGCCATTTGCCTCGGGAAGAATTCTACATTTCATTCGAAGTCGAAACACATTCAGAGGAGGTATCATTGGATACGTGATGTGGTTGCTTCTAAGGAAGTGGAACTTGAGAAAGTTCATACGGATGATAATGGAGCTGATATGATGACGAAGTCATTGCCGAGGGGGAAGCTTGAGGTATGCCGAGAGATAGCTGGAATGGCTGTTTCTTCCATCTAGTCAGAGGGGGAGTTTGTTGGGTCCCTCCTAGATGGAGAGAACCAAGTGGGTTGAGAAATAATTAGTCTCACCCTTATTATTAGTCTGCCCCATCCCTTTGTACTGTAGTGAGACACAATAATAGAGAAGAGAGAGAGAGAGACAAAAGAGAGAGAAAGGAGAGAAAGAAGAGAAATTCGTCAGGTTATTCAAGACTGGTTTTGGAGGATCAAACGGAACTTGATCGAGCTGATATTTGGTGGGAAGCTTCTTCAGTCAGTGGGTTAAAGGTTCACCAAAGGGATTTGGATTTCAACGGTTGGATCTTCTGTTGTCTGGGTTTTAGTGAAGCTGGTCGTCACAGTTCTTCAGCTGGGCAGTCTTGGGTGTTTGGTAAATCCGACGGTGAAATCGTCTTTGATTGAGCTGAAATTTGGCAGGGTTGTTGTTGACTTGTTTATATTGGATTTGTACGGGGGGATTAGTCTCTGGTTTCCGGAATCCTTGTGATCTGAGGTCGTTTGGTTGCTGCCGGTTTTGAAGCTTTGTGTTGGTATCTTGTTGTTGTTGCTCTCTTGTTGTTGAGATAGCTCTTTGTAGCTAGACTCTCTGTTCTGTTCAGGCTGTTGAACAGGGAGGACGTGGTTGTACTCATACCATTTATATAGTGGATTTTTGAGTGGACTACGGTCCCGTGGTTTTTCCTTCTCACATCGAGGAGGTTTTCCACGTAAAAATTGTGCGTCTCATTTCGTTATCGCTTATACTATATCTGCCATCTTCAAAGTATTTTCCTCATAGATTCACACAAGATCAGGGGGAACACAATCCATAATATTCCGCTGCGTCGTGGGTGATTTTCCCCAACACCTCTAACTTTTATCCCGTCTGTTTTGCGGAAACTTGTGTCGTTTGATTCGCTGTGTCTCAAAACCGAACTCCATGTTCCACCATTATCATTCTTCAGAATCATCTCACAACATCTTTCCTGCAGACCATTTGAGTTCACAACTGATAGATATCAACTACTAGAGCTGATGTGGCAGATGGTTGCCTTGTTGGCAAGGAAGTGAAGTTGCTGATTCATAAAGAGGCTTTCCTGTTACTGAAAATGAAGAGTATAAATAGAGAAGCTTTACGTTTCTTGTGGGGCATTGGTTGTTAGACTGGATCATTAGGCTTGTTGAGTGATCTCTTCTTCAAGAGGCAGTTTCAAGAGATTGTTCTTGATTCTTAAGGCTCAAGGCATCACTTGATGACTTGAGACTGTAATCGATTCGATAAGCAATAAGGAGAGTACATAAGCTTATCACAAACCGCCTTGAAAGATATTACAACATCAGATATAAAAACACTCAGTACCACTTTTGTTCCAATGACTCTTTTTGTTAATCTTTACTCACCAGGGCATTCATTACGTAAGCTTGAAAATAAGAATATGGTCTGATGAAGAAGAATCTTCATCCTTGGATTCTTCATGGCTCTCTTCTTCATTGGTTTGATTCTTGAAGCTAAAAACAGTGTCTTTATGATCATCATAGTCATCAACGGTTGCGTATTCAACCTCACAGCAACTGGAACCCAATACAGTGACACGAAACACCAGTTCACCCTCGTGTCTGAAAACAAGAACATCGCCTACACGAAGATCATGAGCTGTGACGAATTCTTTCCAGCCTCCGGTGTGTTTCCTGCCATTATTTCCACTTCCCAAGTCGTATCTGAAGCGTCTGAGGCTCTGAGCTCAACTTTGCAGTCTTGTGCACGTTTGTTCCTTCAACATGCTTTGGGAAGAAGACTACATGAATGTTCTGTAACAACATGCAAAAGAAAACCCAATACGGTGAAGTTCTGGTTCGATTACCGCTGACCACCTAGACTAAATGGTAAAAATACGTGACTGCAACGGTTTTGTGAGATTAGTCGTTTCACCTCGGTCGCCGACGCCCACAATTATCAAAAAAAAAAAAACTCGCAAAAGAAAAAAAACAAACGAACCATCTCTCACAATAAGCAATACTCATTGAAGATGAACAGAGAGAAGAGTAGAGAGAACAATGTGTGAGTGAAAGCCGAGAAGAAGAGGATGGAAGAAATGTGGGTTTGTTGGAGATTGAAGAACTGCATCAGCCATTGTTGAACACCACACGAAAATTCGACAAAGAAAAGCTGGTGAATATCATGTAATAAGCTCTGTTTTTTTTGTCAGAAACGTTTATATTTTGCAAAGACTATTGTCTCGAACCTCGAGGCATAACAAGTTACGATGTAACACTCTAAAACATTCATTGAAGACTAGAGAGAGTTAAAACAAACTCTTAATCAGAGTTTAATGAAACTTATAGACATTATATTAAAATACTCTATATTCTTCAGACATCAACTGTTTCGACCTTGACTTTGGAACAAAACTTGAGAACAGGAACTGCGTCTTCCCATATCAACTCTAACACAAAAGACTCACCAATCTTGAATACATCATTAGCTTCACAGAAAAGTTTCCAACCTTTCCCCAATCCTTTTCTACTGTAGTATGGTCCGTCCTGCACCAGCTTTGTTAACCTCTTCACACCATGTTTGTCCATCAAGATTATCTCCTTGTACTTATTAAGTCCATTAGTATTGGTGAAGGCTACAGGAAGAATCTGCATGAAAAAAAGACAGATAAATCAGAAACAGACAAACAACAAGTAACGTCAAGATCTTGCTTACAAGTTTGGAGCTTATGAAGTTGTAACGTGTGAGAGTAATTGAGAGGAATCGGTTTCTCCTTGAAGATGATGAAGCTACCCAATTAGAACGCTTCTTTGTCTTTCTACTCCCTCTTTTTCTGCTTAAGTGTTTGTTCATTAGTTCAGAACACTCTTCTACAGGACAAACACAGAGCATTGGAGTAGTTTCTCCATCTCCCACCAGATTGAACACAAATAAGTCTCCTACTTTTCGTCTGTTATCAAGACAAAACCTTCTCCAGCCTCTTCTGATGTAATAGATTCCGCCTCTCTCTCTAAATCTCAAGCTCACAGTCCATGATTCTCCGTCTTTGTTCACTAATATCATTTCTTGACATTGTCTGTTCAAAGCATTTGAACTCGTTGCTCCCACAGGAAGATGCTGCAAACCCCCCAGTTATACATCATGAACATGGTTTATACGTGAAATAAAGAAACAGAATGTAACTACTCACAAGTGTGTCTAGTCTTAGATTTGAAGCAGTGACTTCTGCTACAAAACAGTAGTCAAATGAGAAAGAAAACATTGGTTCTGTTTTGGGTTTTAGACTCTTCTTCCTGGGAACATTTCCTGAAACATAAGAAACACTTTCCTTAATCTTTCAAGAATTGCTATCCTCTAGTGGTATACTTGGATTCAAGCTTACTAATCTTCTGCTGATTCTCATCATCATCATCATCCTCAGTGTCGGCTTCTTCCTTGATGATGTGAGATTGTGTATACTGAATCTCACAACAGCTAGGACCGAAAGGAGTGACATTAAACACCATGTCTCCTTCGTGTTTGAAAATAATGATGTCTCCAATTCGAAGGTCATGTGATGTGGCGAAGTCTTTCCAGCCTCCTGTGAGTCTCCTGCCATCTATTTTCACTTCCCAAGTTTTGTCTGAAGACCCTGATCTTAGTTTCATTGTTTTCTGCTTGGTTTTTCCTTCTATGTGCTTTGAGAAGAAGGCAACAGGTACTGTCTGCAAACCACAAAATGCAAAGTTAACCAGAACTGAGTCTCAAAGAAGGACATAAACAGAGGAGAAACCGAGAGAGTGTACTAGGTGAGTGTCGAAACCAGGAAGAAGTGGCTGAAAGAAATGTGGATTGGTCGGTGACTCAAGTGGTGGATTCACCATCTCAAACAATTCAAAGATAAGCAAAAACTGAAGAGACTTCTTCGCAACTTGCTTTTCCTGGGGAGGAAGAAAAGGAAAAGTTGTTTCCAGTCACTTCATCGAAAAACTCAGTGTTTCAGACCTTTTTGTCTTTATCAATGATCTTAGGCAAAGTGACTGAATAGTAAAAGGCAAAAAAAAACAGTATAACTTTGTTGTTTTCTGTAGTAAAGGTTAAAAAAGCCAAGGAAAATCTTATTCACCAACAAATCAAAGACATCTTTTGGTGATAATTCCAAAGCAATCTATTGGGATTTCCAAGTAATCAACTTACTATTAACTTGTGGTTACGAAGAGGGATCATCCACAGGGATTGTTACACAAGCGTATTACAGTACCAAGAACTCAGAAATTTTATTATCAAGAGAGAGACAAGTCAAGAAACAAACAATAAAAAGAATATACATGTGACTAGGAAGAGAGAGTGAGTTTTGTTTTCACTGAAACACTAACATAAAACCCAGGGAGCTCCCACGCACGATCATCCTCACAAGGCAAATATGGTCAAGACTTCCTGTTGTTGTTTTTATTCGTCCCTTGTCGCAGGATCAATTCCGGTAGAAGGGCTATCGGCAAAATATCCTGGATGCTTCACGTTCACGCCATACTGCCAAATTGAGTACATTCACTGGTTAGGTTTCAATTTAGTAGTTAAGATGAGATGAAAAATAACCTTTCTTATCTGCCTACACTACAGCATCCTTCTAAACTTTTTATGTTGATCATGAGATACTAAAGTAGTTCTATGCCATTTGTATCTAGAAACAAGAAGCATCTTAAATTTATTCACATACTCTGGACGTATGTGGGTTGTCAAAGCCACCACTAGAAGCGTGAACTTAAGAGAATAAGAAGCATTTACCTCACGCAAAGCTTTTGAAAGGTCTTCCATAGTCAATACTAAACGTTTATCCTGTTTCAAGAAGATTAATACTCATGACGACATGATCCACATGATAATACCAATAGGTCCAATACTATTTATTACCGCAAAACCATAAAAGAAAGTGAGCCGGAGGTTACCTTCTGCTGTTTTTTGTCTTTCACAACAGGTGCTGGTCTAGCCTTACAGTGCCTGTTCAAAATTTACAATTTGAATCACGCACAAGCTTATTTTATGAGAAAATTTACAGCTTATACAATTTTTCATCTCATTTACTGAGGTATAAAAGTTTATGGAGAAGGGAATGGAAATTTACTGAAGGGCGTCGCTGGCAACATCTGCAACAAACTTTTGTGTAGCCACAGAAACTAGCCTTATTCTGACATATTAGTGGACAAAAATATCAACACAAACTGGCACGAATACATTCAGAAAAAGATTATGAAAACGGATAAAACCCAACAACTCAAAACCACAATGCTAAGTACTCAAGTCGAAAGAAACAAACATGAACTCCCTCATACTTCCGTGCATACAATCTAACCTTCACATACAATCAAAGTCTCTATTTTTTCCACTGGCAACCAAACAAGTAATTCTTAATCATATCATCTCCCCAGGAAAACATAAATCCAACGACTCAGAATCACAACGCTAAGTCCAAAAAACAAACATGAACTCTCTCATTCTTCCGTGCATACAATCTGATCTTCACATACAGTCAAACAATCAAAGTGTCAATCTTTTCCACTGGTAATTATAAAAAAAATAGTTCTGAATCATATCATCTCTACATGAAAACATAAATCCAACATGAGGAGTATTATATCACAGAAGTACTAAATCTCAACTACAAATAACAAACCAAGAACATCTGAGACGATCCTCCTATGTCCAAGACATCTGATCAAACTGTTGGTAAACCATTTTAAAACCCAACCCCACTATATCAATTAATCTGTTATAAATATCCGTGCATACAACATGATATTCACTACTCAATGGCAATGCTAAGCATTCAAGTCGAAAGAACCAAACATGAACTCTCTCATTCTTCCATGCTCTTATGTTATGAGAAGCACATGAAACTGGAAGGAAGTACCTACAATCGTACATCAGGGCACTGAAACCCACTCTTAGCCAAGTAGTGCTCCACTAGATCATCAGGAATCTGAAAGAAAAAAATTAACAAATCCATAGCCCAGTGAATACCCAGCAAGGTTCAATCAATGGAGAGTCAAAAGGTTGAAACTTTACAGTAGGAGTGTAATCCATGAGAGATGTAAGGAACTCTGTAAGAGCAGCATCGTCTTCATGCTTTGCCTCGCCAGATTGTTGGCCGTGATTCATCTCTCCCACCAACGTGAGCGGGATTCCGAAACCTAAACGAATCTGTGGCGTGATAAAAGCAGCGAATTGAGCTGAGACGAGGTAAAGGGATCGGAGAGACGACTACTGAGTCGCCGTTGAAACCCTAAATCTCCGACTGAGTCAACTCGAAGCTATTGCCACCGGTTGGATTAAACAGTAGAGAAAAATATTTTTTAAGAAATAATGAGCCTATATTTTTTAAATAGGCCCATACTTTTAATAGGGTTAATGGGCCTATATGATTAAACTAAACCCAATCTCTCCTTGATATGAGATAGACAATTTTCAATTTTCTTAATCGACAGCTACAATTTTGTTTAATTATATTGAAATTATTAAGTTTTTTTTTTTTTGAACTATGAAATTACAAAGTTGAAGTCATGCAGAACTATAATACGTATGAACCATCTGTTAAATAAATGGATCAAAAATGAAATTCACATCGTGTTATCTGAGAACGCTGTACTCATTAACAGTTACACATACTCATAATATTTCTTCAGGTACTGGTTTTCTCCGATATAATACATTAATACTTCAAGTTTTTTTTGTAACTGAATAATACTTCAATTTTTCTTTATTTTGAAATGGTTTTTATTATTTAATCCTATCATTAAAAGAGCAATTCTTTCGAATAGCCACTTTAATTTTTTGTCACCAAAATAAATTTTCATAATTTTTTTTTTTTGATTTTTTTTTTAATTTTAGACTTTACCTCCAAAATCTTACCTATAACTCTAAATTTTACTATATTAGTTAATCCAAAAAATATAAAAAATATATTTATACTTAATAAGATATATTTTAGTTATTTTATTTTTGTAACAAAAACATTTTTAATACTATCATAAGTTAATTTTTTACTAAAATCCAATGTGTCTATTACTAGTTCAGGAAATGTGACTGTATGACACTTAAATAAATAGAAAAATAAACAAAAGACAAGGCCGGCTCTGCTTGTTGGATTGTTCGGAAGAAGAATTGGCAGTGGTGATGTCAATGGAAAGATAGTTTTAATGGATTATATTGGAGTTATACTAAAGTCTATTTTACTTGCGAGACACTGTTACAGATTAATTAGTGGGGCTTATTGAATTAGGGGTTTGATATAAGTTTGAGGATTTCATATTTGGTGGAATTTATATTTTCAGTTTTCAAAGATTTGCGCATTTGGTGATAAACCAAATTATACGAAAATAGAGACCAAAAAAATGAAAGAGGATACTAAATTTATAAAAGGTAAAAAATAAAAAATGTATAATTTTTTCTATATAAATCCTAAAAAATATATTCGTTAAGATTTATAATATACAAGTCTGAAGTCACAAGAATGAAAGAATAAATAATTTGTGAGTCTCAGTCCAATTAATACCAAATTGCTGATACATGATAGATATTATAAAACCAAATCCAAATGCTTATACAATAATACAGGGAGAAATATAGTTCGTATACATTTTTGGGGATAAAAATACATAACTTTTTTTCTAGGCAAACAATTGTTTTGGGTTTTGAAAGGTTATGATGAATACAAGCAAGCATTTTCGTTTATTTATTTATTATGTTTTGTGATGAATCAATCAGACGTTGGAAACTATCCATGAGGGAGGTGGGAAAAAGCTGAGTTTACTCAGGGATATCTCCAAGAAGTCTAAAGCCTTGCTCACCAAATTCAAACACTTGATGTCCATAGCATCCAAGCACACCTTTGAAGATTATAGAGTTTGGTTTGAAACCAGGGATCTGGTTAGGCGAGAAAGAAAATGAGAAATGGTCGTCCAAGAACAAGACTCGACCACCAACATCTTCCATTTGAATCCAATCGTTTCTTCCTTCACTTAACTCTGACACTTCGAACCATCCTTTTTGCGCTAGAAGATGTGATCTCCCATACTCTTCTAAGTTATCTGTGCACATCTCTACTAGTAGGAGTTTGTCATCAGCCTTGACAAACTGTTGGACATAGACAATATATACGTTAGAAAATATTTTCGTAACTTTGTCACATTCAAATAAAAAAAAACATTAAGACTTTAAGAGAAGTTATGTCCCCCCCCACCCTTACCCAACGTTTCCTTGTCTTATGGCAAGGCCTTGACCGACGAAACGAATAAAACTCTAGAGTTGGCTTGACCACTTTCGTCACTCCAGCAGTATCAATGGCATAAAATTGTCCGTTAAACGATGTAATCCCATCTGGAGAAGAGCCAGATGTTGTCTCGATCTCGAACCAACAATCCTCCAATGACCAATACATGCCAAGACCTTGGAAAGACAGCCTTCCCAAAACCATGAATTCATTTGTCTCTCCATCTAACCGAATAAAACCGACAAGTTGTTCACATTTGGAACTAGCAGGAGCATCAAATAGGTCGCACCAATAGGTGTAACAAGCGACATGTTCTTGAGCTAGCTCAATGACTTGAGAGTTGAGCAAGTCAATTAACAAGCTTGGGTATGAAACTCCCCATTGAGAGGAGGTTATTCCGTTGAGAAAAGTTTTCAGAGAGAGTGCTCCATTCTCATCTTCTTGTAGTTTAAACAACCTACGGGGAACAAATTCTCATATAAGATTTTCTATCTTTCTCAAGTAGGCAAGGCTAAATATATGTTTTGTGAAGATCCATATCGGAAATATAATGACTTTGAATAATTGGTTTTGATATAGAAGCCCGTGAAAACTAACATGGTATCAGAGCTCCAACATAAGTTGTTCTGATGAATTGTAATCGATTCAACCAATTGAAGGAGGTTTGATCAATATAAACCAAAATCGGTTCGACAAGAAATTAGTCTGGCTGATCTAGCATAAGTTAATCCTATGTTTGGATATTTTCTAGATTAATGATGTATATATATCCCACATCGGAAAATGATGAACATTGAGAAATCGATAAATGAAATTGTCAATCTACTCAATGTCACAAGTCAAAATATAGAAGGATGTGATTCGTCAAAATTCAAGAATCACTTCGAAAAGGGAACAAGAACGACGAACATAGTATATGGAACAAAACTGTTGTAGGTGAATTTTAAATTACCAGAATTGAGGAGGATCATGAGAAAAAGATGTGACAAGATAAACACGGCTTCTCAAGATCTGGCAATCATCTCCGTAACCACCAGTGTCTCGAGGAAGAGGAGATCTAACTGATGGGATTGGTCGGAGTGTTTGAAGACTACATGATCGCCACCATGAACATACGGATCGAAAATGGATCAGATCGAAAGGGTTGTCAATTCGCAGAGAGATCATATGGATGATCTCCGGTGGCAACTCCGACCACCCAGACATTTTCCTTCTTATTGACTTTCTCTGTTTGTTTTCTTGGGGTTGAAGAAATGTATTAGACTTTTTTGCTTGCCGTCTAGTCCCAAGCTGTATATATAAACTAGTAAAATAAATAACAAGCGGGACTCCATTTATTCTCCTTCCAGATCACATATCATATTAAATACTACATCCGTTTTGTTTTATTTTAATTGTCGGTTTAGGTTTTTACACAAAAATTAAGAAAATATTTAAATTTTTTCATATTCTTAAAATAAAAACATCATTCCCTATACATCTAACCACATTTCAACTAATAAAAAATAGAATAATATATAAATCATTAAATTTTATATTAAAACTATAAAACAACATTTATTTTTACCTTACAACGATAAGTAATTTGAAATGAAGGTAGTATCACTGTTATCTTGTATCTGTTATTTTGACTAACAAAACTTTGCAACATTTTTGTTGTTGTTGTCACGTTTATATCCACTTGTAATATGAACTTTAAAGTTATCATATGTTGATCCAGTAATGAACTTGTTTTGCTCCATGGACCAAAATATCACATCACATTTTAATGTCTAAAATTCCTCATTTGTAGGTGTGAACAACTCATCTCATTACGTAATGATACAATATTTATTGGTCTACTTTTACAACATATATAAATCAAAAGTAAATTATAATTAGCAGCCAGAAGTCTTTAGAAATGCAAAAAACAATGACTTAAAAATGATATTCATAATATGAGATCATTCGTTGGAGATTACCCAACCTGGGGGAGTTCGAAACAGCTCAATATACTCAGGTATATCTATTAAATATCTAACGCCATGTTCACTTAATTCATACACAATAATTTTTTCATCTGGAGGTAAGTCAGCTGTTCCCCACATGTCCAAGAAGACTATAGAGTTGGCTCTAAACCCTGGAATCTCGGTAGCTAAGCACGAGAAGGAGCAATCACTGTCCAAAAACAACACATGATCGTCTAAATCTTCAACTTGATCCCATTCGTTTCTCTTTTCATCTAGTTTTGAGATTTCAAACCATATCTTGTCCTTGTCCTCCTCCAAATCGTAACTCCTTTCTATGTACATCTCCACGAGAAGGAGTTTGTCCGCTGACTTTAAGAGCTGTTGATGAAAACATAAACATAATTTTTAGTAGGACAAATCCCTCAAACTTTTCTTAAAAATTTTTGTTATAAAAATAATTTTTAAAAAAGAAAAAAAATTAAAATAAATTTTTTTTTTTAATTTTAAATCTTACTTCCAAAACTTATTTCATAACTCTAAACCATAAGTATATATATTAGTTAACCGAAAGAATATAAATATATATTTATATTTTCTAATAAAATTTATTTTAATTTCTTTTTTTGAATGTTATTTTAAAGACAAAAATTTTATTAGGTCTATTAAAGAAAAACAAGTCTAAGTCTCCTTACCCAACGTTTCGCTATCTTATCACATGGCCTTGACCGCTGAAACGTGTTCACTTCTAGTGTTGTTGGCTCTACCACTATTGTTCTCCCGATGCGATCTATGGCATAGAACTTACCTTTGTATGAAGATATTCCTTGGCGAAGTGGATCCATTTTTATACCAAGCTCAGTCCAACACTCGTCCACTGACCTATACATGGCAAGACCCTTAAATGAGATCTTCCCAAGAATAGTAAACCTGTTGTTCTTTTCTTCTAAACCCATAGAACCGATAGGAATTGCCCAGTCCATGACGAATTCGAATCCTTCATCCCATTGACTGAAACAGGCCAGGTGTTCGTGGGCTAGCACGAAGATTTGACAGTCGAGCAAGTTAAGTGAAAGACGATTTGTATACAAGCATTTGTACTCAAAAAAGTTTCTTCCTAACAACAAACTATATAGAACACTTTGTCCATTCTCCCTTTCGCCTAATTTAAACAACCTGCCAATAACAAATTATTATATACTAATAAAGTACCATCAAGATTCAAGAACCAATTCAAGATTATTTTTTCTTACCAGTATTTAGGAATAGGGCTGCTATTAGGAGACTTGATGAGGTAAACACGGCTGGTCAAGATATGGCAGTCACCACCACAACCGCCTGATCCGAGGGGAAGAGGGCATTTAAGCGGTGTCTTGGGTCTGAATTTGAGGATACTAAAGGATCGCCAAGAGGAACAAACTGACCGAAAGTGGATCAGATTAAAAGGATTGTCTATTTGCAAGGAGATCGTATTGATAATATCTCGTGGCAACTCCGACCAGCCCGACATTTTCTTCTTTTTATCTTTGGCTAATGACTTGAAAATAGTAATGAAATAAAGTCCGACAATATAAAGATTCATAACTTTAACTTATTTGACTTTTCTCTGTTTGCTTTCTTGGGGTTGAGGAAATGCATTGGCTTTTTTGCTTGTCGTGTAGTTCAAGCTGTATATAAGGTTAAATAATTCACAAGTCGAACCCATTGTTCTCTTCCCAAAATCAAATAAAATCTCACATATCGTACATATCATTGTGGTGTCAATATTTTTATATGGAGAACTATTATCCTGAGATTGTATTTAAAGTGGACCCTTTTTGTGTTGGAAAGCATTTTAATATTGATTTCTAAACACTTGAAACAAAATCATTCTGATGTCAATATTTTGAAAGAAAACCTGACATAACTTATCTTTTAGCTAAGGAATCATCATTAGGGGCGGAAGTCTGTTATTTATTTTTTGACAATTTTCTATACAAAACAAACTTTTATCTTCTTTTTTATGGTGTTAGATGATCCACACCACTACAAGTGGGTTCGTCTCTGCTCATCATCATTAGTTTCTCTCATAATCGTATTTGACAAATTACTTTTCTGATGACTTAGATTTGTTTCCCAAAGACTTGTTTTAGACTTTGAATGGTAACCAAGGGAACAATGAGGAACACTAAGTTCCTTAACATTCCTTAAAAAAATTACCATTCATGAGGAATCGTTTTTCCTTTTCATTCCTTCTCGTTCCTTTTTTCGTAGAGAATTATAGAACATATTTGTTCCTTGTTAATTTTGATAAGGAATCAGCATTCCTCATCATTCCACAAATTTTATTCCTACTCATTTTTTCCTATCCATTCCTAATGTTTTTATTATGGTTACCAGTCACACCCTTAGTTTTTGATGTCTTGTAATCTTGGAAGAAAAATCCGACTATTTTCAGTTTTCTTTGATGGACTTATCATATAAATGAACCTATGTAAGGAAAAGAATATTGAAAACTTAACAAATGACATTATGCATTACTATAGGCTTTTATTTTAGAATGTACAAAGTTTGACCTTTGTATACACAGAAATCCTACATAAGAACTATATCTTCTTCTATTTTTTTCCTATTAATAATTTCTTCATGAGACTTCACAACACATGATATGAAATCAGTTGAGGGTGTTATTCATTTTTGCATTTTAATTGATTTAAGAATTCATATAGGATTTATAAATCCTAGTAAAATTTATTGATTTCCAAATATGATCAATTTTAATTAGTATTCATAAATTTGATTTTTTTTTTCTTCGGATTTGAGTCTTTGTATTTAAAAAAAATTATATTCAAATCCAATCAAATTCAGTATGAAAATCTGTAAAATTGAATAACACAAGATTCAAATTAGAATTTATAAATCATAGAACCAATAACACATGATTACAATACAAATTCAACATCATAGAATAAATAACTGTATTTGGTTTGAATTTTCTAACTCCATTAAAATACATAAACCAATAACTCCACTAAAAATACAAAGAATTCTAAAAAAAATTGAATAACACTGGATTTTAAAACATAATTTAAATCAGTCATTGAATAACACCAAATTTTAAATAAGAATTATAAATATCATATCTAATAAAAATAAATTTTAAAACAAAATTTTGAATAATAGTGAATTTCGCTTAAATTTAAACTCTATTAGAATGCATTTTGAATAATACCCCCTAAGTGAATCTCAAACTAGTAGCAGATTGCCGAGCAACATGATACATCTACAAAACCAATACAATTGGTTATATAAGGAGCATGAGACGAGACCATATAACATATTTTAATCTCGGATCTAGGGGAGTATGAACCTAAATTCGGAACCTCTTAATTATAAAAAATAATATAGTTTGTATATATATATATATATATATATATAAGTAAACTAGACGATGAGAGAAAAACATTTCTCTACTTGTTACAAAAATACTTTAGATCAAGAAACTTGCTATACTTTTGTAATTAGGACTTTGTAAACATACGCCATATGTTAAAAATTGATTGGTCATGTAACATGTACTTTTAATTTTGTAAACATACGCCATGCGTTAAAAATTGATTGGTCATATGACATGTGCTTTAGTTAATACTTAATAGTAAAATATAATCCAAAAGTAATTGTTAATAATAAAAAAATACCAGATTCCTATCCATATCAAGACAAAAAATGAATACAATCCTACAAAGCACTTGTGTAGTCTTTTTGTCAACTCATAGGCTTGTCCGAAGAAAAAAAAAGAAGGTATTCTATAAAGAGCGACTGAGCGAGAAGAGGAGGATTCACAACAAGAGTTTAGAAGTTACACCTCCCCATGGCTCTCAATCTCCGCCATAAACAGTCTGGTAAAGTCTCAAATCTCCATACACAACATGTGGTGAATGGTCTCAGTTTCGGTGATGGATCATATATATGACTGTTGAGTGTTTGATCTTTGATCACCCCTGATTGCAGAATGTATAATCCAGATGCTGAACCTGAACCAACCTCTGAATCCAAACGAGAGCTGTTACAAGATCTTGATCTACGACGAGTTCTGCAAGAAGATTATCGATCCTTTGATGTCAGTGAAGGATCTTCTCAAACATGGAGTTACACTCAACTCTCTCATCGATAATAAGTTGCTCACCAATAGAGATGATGATGATGTTCCTGATGTAGCTGTCTACTTTGTTCAGCCTACTGAATCCAACATTCAGAAAATCGTAGCAGATGCTTCCTCTTTTCCCTACCTTCCATTTCATCTGAACTTCTCGTCTTCTATCCCTCGCCTGCTCCTTTATACCCTCGCTTCAGAGAGTCTTAGTTCAGGTTCTGTTGCAAGAGTTGCGAAGGTGCATGACCAGTACTTGGAGTTTGTGTCGTTGGAAGATAACTTGTTTTCTCTGTCACAACCGTCTGTCTATCTTCAGCTGAACGATCCATCAGCAGGGGATAGAGAGATAGAGGAGGTGGTCGAGAAGGTGGCTAATGGGATCTTCTGTGTATTGGCAACGCTTGGTGTTGTTCCTGTAATCAAGTGTCCTCGTGGCGGACCAGCGGAGAAGGTGGCAGTTTCGTTGGATAAGAAACTTAGGGACCATACCAATCTGTTTAAAGAAGGTGGCAGCGGTTTCATGCAGCGGCCTTTGTTGTGTATTTTCGATAGGAACTTTGAACTCTCTGTTGGGGTTCAGCATGACTTCAGATACAAGCCTCTTGTCCACGATGTTTTGGGATTGAAGCTCAATGGTTCAGACCCGTTCTGGTCGGCAAACGCTTCTCTAGAGTTTCCACAAGTCGCTGAGGAGATTGAAACTCAGCTGAACAAGTACAAGAAAGACGTGGACGAGGTTAACATGAGAACTGGCGACTATGAGACTGATCTGATTAGGAACACAAAGCATCTAAAGAAGGCTGTGAACTCACTTCCGGAGTTGACAGCCAGAAAGGAAATGATTGACAAGCACACCAACATCGCCACCGTGCTCTTAAGAGAGATCAAGGAACGGTCTCTGGATGTGTACATTGAGAAAGAGAATGAGATGATGATAGGAAGCAGCATAGACATGAGCGAGCTTCTAGATTTTTTAAATAAGAAAGGTATGAAGATGGACAAGCTGAGATTTGCCATCATGTACCTACTATCATTGAAAACCATAAACCAGGTCGATGTTGAAGCCGTGGAAGCTGCACTGCGTGAAGCAGAGGTCGATGCAAGAGCGTTTCAGTACGTGAAAAGGATCAAGTCGCTTAACCTCTCTTCAACAGCCTCGCCGGACTCTGCAAGCAGAAGCAACATTGTTGATTGGGCTGAGAAACTCTATGATCAGTCTATAAGCGCAGTCACTGCAGGAGTGAAGAAACTCGTATCAAGTGATCAGCAACTGGCTGTTGTGAGGACCGTTGAAGCCTTAACCAAGGGACAACCGAACCCAGAGACCGATTCATACCTTATGCTGGATCCAATAGCTTCAAAGACGGGATCTAGTAGTAGTAGTAGCCATGTGAAGGGACCATTCAGAGAAGCCATAGTTTTCATGATCGGTGGAGGTAACTACATAGAGTATAATAGTTCGCAGGAGCTGATGCAGAGACAGGAGACAGTTAAGAACATTATATATGGAACTACTGAGATGCTTACCGGAAGTGAGTTCGTTGAGCAGCTTGCCCTGTTGGGACAGAAGATGTGACTGGGAGAGACATTATAAGGAGTGTTGTTATGTGCAGTTACAACTTTTGCTTACCCTATTCTAAGTATATTGCATTTTTATCTACAATTCATTTTCTATTTTTATTATGCAGAACCAATCATTACTAGAATATTAATAGTAGAGTTGTAACAATGTTGCATAACCATGTGTAAGTACCGTTTTGGAGATGAAACTCAAATCCACAGATATGTTCTATGTTGCTTTACATGGCCAAGTAATCAATGTATAACAACAAACAAGAGTGACACGAGACAAGAAAAACAGCGTTCGTGCAAAAGAGTTGTCTATATAATCTCGACCTTTTTTAAACAGTATATAACCTTCAAGATTCATTTGTTTCTTTGGGTAATTTTTGAAATTGAGAAACCCAAAGGTACGTTACCAATGTTAGAACTAGGTTGATGAGTCAGTGGAGCTTCTGTCTGGTATAATACCGTGATCGATTGGGATACTGTTGCTGCTGGTACCTACTGCTCCTGTCTGGTCTGAAAAGAAACGAACAACGACACAAGTTATGTTGTCTGCACTTCCTCTTTGGTAAGCTTCCGTCATTAGTCTCTTTGCACCTTCCTCAGGATCTTCTATCGTCTTGACCATGCCTACGGCTTCCTGAGAATAAGAATAAGATTTGAACAGAGATTGGTTTTCAAGTGATGCTAAAAGGGAATTTTTGAAAAGTTGGCTTAGATATTAAACAATACATTTTACCTCGTTAGATACAACATCCCAGAGACCATCACTTGCAAGAATGAGAAACTCGAGAGAGCTATCAACTTTTTCCTCCTGAAATTTTCCATATATGTTACATACCAAGGGAGGATTGGTGAAGTCACTATAAACTAGGCTACAATGTGGGTCTGAGGTAACACAGATAGACACTTCCTTAACCCATAGTTGAGTTTATTCACACAAGATAAAGCAAAGTGCCGTTTTGTTATCTATGCAAAGAGATTATGGTACAAAGCCAATACCTGTATCTCCGGATCAGCAACAACATACTGCTTCAATAACCTATCGCCAAATGCACGAGAAACAGCAAGAACCCCTCCAACTCTCCATGTTCCTTTTAGCACAACACCAATTAAGTAGATGATATAAACGCATGTAAGAAGAAAGGTTTTCATTAAACGTTTTCTTACCAGCCCACATGACAAATCCTCCCGCATCTTCAATTCGCTGACGCTCATCACTTTGATCAGGTTTGTGATCTCGGGATACAGCAATAGCTTTGACAAAAACAACACGAAGAACATTCACAACTTCCACCTAAATGATGTATTATACGAGACATTGCAAAAAAAAAAAAAGATATAAGAAATATGAAAAGCATTACCATTGCCACCTCTGCATATGACAGCTCTAGAGTCCCCTACATTTGCAACAAGTAAACGGTCACCAACTAAGATGGCTGTTGACGCCGTTGAACCAGCATCTCTGTTCTGGCTATTTTCTGATTTAAGAAACTCCGAGTCTGTTTGGTTGTATGCATCAGCTGAAAAGAGAAGCAACCAAATAAAAAACAAATCAGGAGAATAAATAAGACACCTTGCTGAGCGATCCACTTAATGAATTATCAGGCTAACAGGATTTAAAAAGTGAAAACAAACCTATTGCTGCAGCAGTGTCAGAGATGAACTTTGGATGCCTGATCAGGTTACTGAATAAATTTTGCTTCACATATTCAGCTGCACGTGCACCTCCATGTCCTGGACATAAAACACTAGCTACATCACTACATTGGCCTCTTCAGATCAGCTTACCATGTAAAATGTAAATAAACCTGATAAATGCTAATAACTACCCAGTAATCTAGATGGTTTACATATCATAAATACTCAAACAGTAGCCATCAAAGAACTATGGTTCTCATATATCATAACTACTAAATTTCGAAAACTTAAGTGGTGTACAATTCTGCACATGCCAGGAAACTTAAAAGTAGTACTGGAGAGAGAGTCACAAGGCATACCATCAAAGACACCAAAAAGACCAACAATTTCTCCATCAACGCCATCGATTCGAGTCTCATAGAAATCCTCCATGGAAGATCTTTTACCAGGAGAGCTTGCGTATCCATAGCTGAACCTCCCGTTCTGACTGTACATTATAAAAGTAGATACAAAAACCCATTAAATAAAGTTTACCTAAACTGACAGCATCTACAATCAAACTTCATAGAATCATAGCTCTTCTGTATTCCTAATAAATAAAAAAAACTAATTACAAATGATGTTAAAAGAACACATGCCTTAACATATAAACACACATCTAAACTCCTCCAAATCCTAAGTAATCTACAATAACATCTTCTCATACTTCCTAAACCCTAGAACCTTAGCTCAAAATCTAGAAAATGGTGAAGCTGGAGAGAAAGTGAACCTGAGGCCGCCGCCGCTAACAGGTCCGTCGTCGGCGTGAACCTGACTCGAAGATGTCAACACAGAGTTCAGATATCCCATAGTGTACCTCCCCAAACACCAAAAATCTGATCAAGCTCCTAAAACGACGTCGGAAAACATGTCAAACACACGAATCAATCATCATCACCAGATACAAAAATGAATCAATGACTGAGATATAGAGACCTGCTTAAACTACACAGCCAAAGCAACGGATCAGGGGCAAGCGAAATCGATCAGATCGAGAAAGTAATAACGAAAATGAGGAGATCAAAAATCGTTAGAGCTTACCAGACGTAGAAGAAGAAGAAGAAGTTGTTTTCAAAAATAATCAGAAGCCAACTTTGTAAGATTGAGAGGCCGACAAGATTTAGGGATCCACCAAATCGCTCTGTCCTTGGTTTGACAAACTGGAGACGAGGAGAGAAAATAAATGAGTAAGGAACCAGGTAAGCCCCCTTTTTAAAAAAATCTAGTTATCTAATATCTCTTATATTAAAATAAGTAAATAATCAATAATGATTTTTGTCGGTAATTAATAAATTAGTTAAATGATGCTTATATATCCATAAGCTAAGGAGATACCTCGTGGGCCTAGAAAGATGGTTATTATTATTGTTCCTTTTATACCAACTTTACGGTGAATGGAAGCTAGGATGATGAATCAGACGGGCTGTTTCACTAGGATTACGACACGTGTTATCCATGCAGATGAGGATCTACGGTTGGCCTTACCGCTTTTGCGATGCATCAAATAACCTTACAGACTACCCATAAGCCAAAAAGTGTAAAATAATTTCATTTTTTGAGTAAATTGTGCTATGAAATTTAGAAGCAACCAAATTTCTTCTTCAAATCTAAAGAACAAAAAGACATAAGGATCATCATCCAAGGGAAACACTACTACAAGACTACGGAAAAAAAAATATGAATTGTATAATCTGATAGGTATAATAAGATGGCTTATTATCGAAGAAGGAAAGGGAAGAAAGTGATGGAAAAGGATGACATGGCAAATACCGTTGGATGTTCAAATGAGAAAGAGTAAAGAGTGGAGATAGAGAGGGTTTGCAGTTACATCGTTTGTGCTTGTGAGTGTGATTAGTATAAGACTTGAGCGGGAGCGTATGTTTTGATGTTGTTTGTTAGAGACAATATGAGTCTTTACACCACAGTCACCATAAGACTGGTGATCTAAGCTTGTTCGCCACGAGAGCATAGCTTAGTTTTACACTCAAAGCTGTAATCGATTTCTCATTGATAATGAAAAAAAGTAATACATTGTTCATAGAGTTCTAAATAGCTAAAACCTATCATAATCACAATTCCATTTTTGCTCATGGTTTGAAGGGGTCACCAAGAAGATTTAGCCTCTTGAGTTTGTCTTCCTCGTGCAGCTTTTTCCGCCTTATTTATCCACTTCTTCCATCACTCTCCTCGGAGACTAACTTCCCAAGCCAATGCATGCCAATATACTTCAGGAAGAAAGAGTAACAACAACAAATAAAACTCATGCTGATAAAAGAAACATGTAGGAACAAAAAAAAAAAAATCCTTTTCTAATCACAAATATTCACACTGATGTGGTTGTTTCCCAGCTTGACGATTCAGCAAGAATATATTAGCAAAGAGAAAGTTTCTGACCACTGAACTGGAGTAGATTATTCATGCCGCTTCTCTTATACGGTCATCCGCTTTTGCTTCCGCTATCTCATCAAAATCACCAATACCATCTATTGGGATTTCCTCACTATCGTACGTTTGAAAATCTGCAATACACAACCAGACATGTTTGATTTCTTGAAATTGCACTAAGGCATTTCTGTCATTGGTGCTTGATGCAGTTCCATTACTAGGCAGATCGAATGAGTAAATGAACAACTTCACAGAATATATCAAGACACCCATAACCATTACCTGATGGAGGAGCATTTGAAAGCGGGGATCGAGGTTCTTTCCCCTGTTACTGGTAATGAATCAAGGAGATATGGAAGACCAAGAAGCTCTAACAAAGACAATGTCTGAGGATTCTGCGGGATCTCTACATGATTCCACAAGAATTAAACATATTAAACCAACCATCTCGTATACTTTACATCCTAAAAGATCCCATCGGTTATCCAACAAGTCTACACAATCCTCTATATCCACTGCATTTAACTTAACCAGGTATGGAATCAAAGATACGTTGTGAAGGGTTATATGCAGGGACTGTCCTTACAAACTCAAAAGGTTTAAATTGTCTTTCCTCTAGCTTCTTCCTCACCCACTCACGGCTCTCTTCTATATTCATTGAAGCAGAGCTATTTTTGAAAAAATCATACGTAAGTGAGTGGAAAAATGAATGGGAGATATATAAACATGTCTTAGTAAGTAACTTGCTTAAGCTGGTATACCTGAAATTCGCGTCTCTCTGTTAGTGGGAAAACAGCATTGAACCTTCTTGTTATTGCTAGCCACTCTTCATCGTATAGGACTTCAAAAGGTCCAGGCTCTGACTCGACTTCAATGATCTAACAAACATCATAAGAAGTTATAAGATATCATTTGCTTGGAAAGAACGAGGCCTAAAGTGGAGACGAGAAGCCGAACCTGTAGAAACTTTTTCCCTGGACCGCATTTATCTAAGGCAAGAAACTTTGTCACTGAGCCATACTGCCGTGTTGAACAGAAGCAGCGAACTTGCAGTGTAAGTGAGCTGAAAACCAATACCGAGGCTTCAGTTTTTCTAGCAGTAGAGCCGCTGGTTTACTTCCAAGAGTTCTTGCCTCAATCTGTAATAGATTTGGTTAAATTAGTTCCAATCATCTCAAAACCAAACGAAGAATAAGCATTTTCACAGTAAGTAATCAACTTACCTCTTCTTGGAAGTAAGGCTTTTGCTGAATAAGTGCTTTTGAGTCTCCATAATCAGTGATTCCAACAGGCCAATAGTGTGAGAGGAATATATCAATCGGCTCTTCAAGTTGCATCAACTTCTGCACATTGTACTCACGAACATGATAGACCGATCTGATGGTGTTCTTGTTATATGGCGGCTGTTCAAAGTGTCCTACTCACAATAGAGATACAACTCATCAGTTTTTCCTATTTCAAAACTGGACAAACGGTTCTTGATCTGAAAAACTAACAACACACCTGAAAGGTAATCTCTCCCATTGTAAATACCAGAAAGGCCTCCAATTCGCAGATTACCAAACTTCACAACCACCATAGTACCTAGAACAACAAACACCAAACAAGTAAACATCAAGAACACTCTTTTCAGCTTCAGGATCCTAAACAAGACCAAGTAAAAGGTTAAGACAACTTACAGTTCCCACAAGTAGTTGGAAGCCTCGTGATTCCCACCGATGAAAATAGTGGGAACAGGGGCAACTTCTTGGCCCGAGTAGTACTTCCAGAAGGACTTCATCTCTCTGTATTTGATAGGTACGCTAAGACTATCCATGTCATTCTCATTCCTGACAGCCTATAAACGAGTTTGTTTTCTTTTCAACACTAAAGAAAGCAGAAAACAAATAGTATTTGGTACAGTTACCTGGAAATCGCCGCAGCAGAGGAGGAGATCGACTTTAGTGTTGTGAATGTGTTCATGGTGTTGAATTGTCTTGTAGACATTGTCAAGGTCTCCATGCATACAACCTTCAATAGCAATCTTCATCACTCTCAGTGTATTCTTGGGTTTCAAGAATTATAACATGAGCTCAGCTTGGCTTTCATGCTAGTTCAAAAACAACAATGAGAACAACTCCTTGATTCACAAAAGACGAAACAAAGTTGTTCCTCAACATTCTGGATTCTCCTTTGTCAAAGTTTAAAACTTTTCAGCATTGACATATTTTTACATCTGAAACAAGATCCATGAGATTACTAGTGACGAAAAATATCGAGAGAGTAACACTATCCACAACCTAATCGGTTAGAAACTAAGATCAAACAGCAAACCCTACATGTCCAACTTCAATATCGATTCGTACAGTTATCTCATGCGAAATGAAGAAAGGATTGGTGGGTGTTTCCTGTATAACCCGCAGGGACCAAGAGAAGCAGACGAATTGAGTAAGAGCAGAGACGAAGAAGCGGGGGTTTAGGGTTTGTTTTTGAGAATCAAAAATCGCGCGACTCGTGGAGAGAAGAAACTTGGAACGGTGTCGTTTCGCTTAACAAGCAAACGGCGTCGTTTCTAACAAACAAGTACTTTTTTTTTTATTAACAGTTGTGACTTCGGACTTATATGCTATAAATCTTGACGAATATACTTTTTTAGGATTTATAGAGAAAATATATATATATTTAATTTGTTTACCTTTTATAAATTTAATATCCCCATTCATTTTTTTGACCTCGATTTTCGTATAATTTGGTTTATCACCAAATGACCAAATCTTTGAAAACTGGAAATAAATAAATCTAAAAATAAAGAAAATTTATTTGATATTGTTAATGACGTGAAACATGATGCCATCCCTTGTCTTTATGGAAGCGTTTTACAATTCGTGGTGGATACGTGTGTCAAGAACTCAAGATGAAAGAAGAGAAACTTCTATGTAAAGATGGTTTCATTCTTGTTGGACTGTTGGGAAGAAGAATTGGCAGTGATAATGTCAATGGAAAGATAGTTTTAATGGATTATATTGGTGTTATACTAAAGTCTATTTTACTTGCGAGACACTGATACATACTAAGGCCTCGATTGGTATGCCGTAGAAACTATATGCTTTCATTAAAGTTTTTAATAAAGTGATTGATAGAGTGTTACCAGTATACAATTTAAAAATTATCATAGAAGTTAGTGTATAATATATTTATTTTAAAATAATATCTATATATACTATAGTAATATTCTATTTGTTATTACAAGTAAAGAAATTATTCATTTTTAAATTATATTATATTTTATATGTGAAATATTATTATTTACAAAAATGTAAAAATTATGTTAAAAGATTAAATTATATTTGGATATAACATAATTTTTAATATTATAAAATAAAAGAAAAATATATAAATAAATAAATTATAAAATTTCTATAAATTATCAATATTTATTTACAGAGTAGTAAATGATTCATATATAAAATTATTATAGAAATTAATATATGATATATAATTTATTTATTAGTGTCTAAATAATATATATATATATATATATATATATATTTCATATATAAATAAATATATACTATTTTATGCTTGTTGTTTAAAATAATGAATGATATGTGTAATTATATAAATTATATTATACTTTAAATGTGAAATATTGTTCTTGCAAGTTTTATTTTAAAAACTATGAATTTATGTTTTATTATAAAAATATTTTTTATATTAAAAATAAAAATAAATCAATTGTATATAATTGTTTTTTAATTTTTTATATATTTTAAATGCAAATGGTCCTCCAAAACCTTTATATGAGAGCATTAAGTCTAAAGCATTTAGAAGAGCATTAAATGCTTTTCTAAATGCTTCTGAAATAAATATTGATTGGATAATAGAGAGCATAATGCTTATGCTAATGCTCTACCAATCAATCTCTAATTAGTGTCACACAAATATATTTCCGGAAATAGTAATAGACACAAGGATTTTAATAGTACGATTAAAAACCATTTCAAAATAAAGAAAAATTGATGTATGTATTATATCGGGAGCAAACCAGTATCTGAAGAAATATTATGAGTATAATGAGGAAAGCGTTCTCGACCATAACACGATGTGAATTTCATGTTTCATATATTTTCTTAACAGATGGTTCATACGTATTATAGTTCTGCATGAACTCAACTTTGTAATTTCATAGTTTCAAAGAAAAACTTTGTAATTTCAATATAACTAAATAAAATTTAGCTGTCGATTAAGAAAACTCAAAGTTGTCTATCCTCATAACAAGGAGAGATTGGGCTTATTTTAATCATATGGGCCCATTAACCCAATTAAAAGTATGGGCCTATTTTAATAATAAAGGCCCATTATCTCTCAAAAAAATTCTTTCTCAACTGTTTATCCAACCGGTGTCGATAGCTTCAAGTTGACTAAGTCGGAGATTTAGGGTTTCAACGGCGACTCAATAGTCGTCTCTCCGATCCCTTTACCTCGTCTCAGCTCAATTCTTAGCTTTCATCCCGTCACAGCTTCGTTTAGTTTCGCAATTTTTTCGTTTAGTCATTATTTTTGCATTTCTAAGACTTTTACCCGTGTCACTATGTTGGCTGCTAATTATAATTGACTTTGATTTGTTTATGTTGTAAAACTAGACCATACAAATTGTATCATTACGTAATGGGATGAGTTGCTCATGCGGATTTTTAGACATAAAATGTGATGTGAGATTTTTGTCCATGGAGCAAAACAAGTTCATTACTGGATCAGCATATATAACTTGAACTTCAAGGTACAAATGAATACAAACGTGACAACAACAACAAAAAATGTTGCAAACTTTAGTTAGTAAAAAAAATGACAGATATGAGATAACAATGACATTTTAATATGATATGTGAGATTGTATTCGATTTGGAAGAAGAATAAGTGGAGTTCCGCTTGTTATTTATTTTACCTTAAAAACACCTTGGGACTAGACGGCAAGCAAGAAAGTCTAACACATTTCTTCAACCCCAAGAAAACAAACATAGAAAGTCAAACAAGTTATAAGAGAATTAGAAGGAGGAAATGTCTGGGTGGTCGGAGTTGCCACCTGAGATCATCCACATGATCTCTCTGCGTATTGACAACCCTTTCAATCTGATCCATTTTCGATCCGTATGTTCATGGTGGCGATCATGTAGTCTTCAAACATTCCGACCGATTCCATCACTTAGATGTCCTCTTCCCCTAGATGCTCGTGGTTGCGGAGATGATTGCCATATCTTGAGGAGTCGTGTTTATCTTGTCACATCTGTTTCTCACGATCCTCCCAGATTCTGGTAATTATAGTTCTCCTACAACAGTTTTGGCCCATATATAAGTTGGCCTTCTTGTTCCCCTTTTAATATGATTCTTGAATTTTAACCAATGTGTTAGAAATTTTGACATCCTTCTATATTTTGACTTGTGACAGTGAGTGGATTGACCATGTCACTTATAGATTACTCAATGTCCATCAATTTTTATGTGGGATATACATCATTAATCAAGACAATATCCGAATATAGGATTAACTTCTGTTAGATCAGCCAGACTAGTTTCTTGTTGGACCAATTTTGGTTTAAATCGATCAAACCTCCTTCGATTGGTATAATAACTTTTGGTTCGTGGGCAAGTGTGTTTGAGGTCTGATACCATGTATAAAGTTCTATCATATTTCCAGTATGGAATATTCTTCACAAAACATATATTTAGCCTTGACCTACTTTAAAAAGAGAGAAAATCTTAAATGAAAATGTGTTCCTTGTAGGATGTTTAAACTAAAAGAAGAGGAGAATGGAGTACTTGCTTTGCAATCTTTGCTCAATAGAAGAACCTCCTCTCAACGGGGAGTTTCATACCCAAGCCTGTTAATTGACTTCCTCAACTCTCAAGTCATTGAGCTAGTTCAAGAACATGTCGCTTGTTACACCAATTGGTGGGATGGTGACCCTTATAAACGTGAACAACCCATCGGTTTTATGCGGTTAGATGGAGAGACCAATGAATTCATGGTGTTGGGAAGGCTGTCTTTCCAAGGTTTTGGCATGTATAGGTCATCTGAGGATCGTTGGACCGAGGTCGAGACAACATCTGGTCCTTTTCCAGATGGGATTGTGTCGTTTAAGGGACAATTTTATGTCATTGATACTGTTGGAGTCACGAAAGTGGTCACGCCAACTCTAGAGTTGAACTCGTTTCAGCAATCAAGGCCTTGTGATAAGACACGGAGACGTTGGGTAAGGAGGGAACTTAATTTTCAAAACCCTATATATATATATATATATATATATATATTCTTTTCCATGTACTTACAAGTTACAACATGCTTCCTAAATATGAGGGGGGAAAGATTTATAATATCACTTTTCTTAATTTAGTTAATAACCGAAACTAAAAATCTTAACTCAAATATAAATCCAAAATTAGGATATAGATATGAAAAGGGACCATTTTATGTAAATTATATTGAAAACAATTAAGATAAAGCAAATCTTTCAAATAGACTTTTTTGAAGTTTTGTCACAAAAATATATCTCAAAAAGAAAAAAAATATATCAAAATAGACTTTTTATGTTGAAATTTTTTAATATATATATATATATATATATATTTTAAATTTCACTTTCAAAACTGCACCTCATAATTTTAAATTATAAGTATAGATTACTTAAGTCAAGATGTATAAATGTATATTTACACATTTTAATAAAATTTATTTTGGTCTCTCTTTTTTTTTAAATCCTATTTTGGTGACAACTTTTTTAAAAATCTATCTTTCGTCGTTAACGTATTTGAAATTTGAAGTATGTTATTGTCTACGGTCAACAGTTTGTCAAGGCTGAGGACAAACTCCTACTAGTAGAGATGTGCACAGATAACTTAGAAGAGTATCGGAGACCACATCTTCTAGCGCAAAAAGGATGGTTCGAAGTATCGGAGTTAAGTGAAGCAAGAAACGATTGGATTCAAATGGAAGATGTTGGTGGTCGAGTCTTGTTTTTGGACAACAATTGCTCCTTCTCTTGCTTTCCTAATCAGGTTCCTGGTTTCAGACCCAACTCTATAATCTTCAAGGATTTGTTTGGACATTATGGACCTCAGGTGTTTGAATTTGGTTGTCAAGGCTTTAGATCTCTTGGAGAGATCCCTGAGTATTGTCTGTTTTTCCCATCTCCCTCATGGATATCCAACGTATATTACGTGTTGGACCACGAGGTCCATGATGTACTTAGTGATTAGGATTAGGCTGTGATTAGCATAACTCAAGTTTACTTTGTATGTGTGTGTATATTATTTTTAATAACTAAGAGGTTCTGCATCTAGGCTCGTAATCCCTCAGGTCCGAGACTAGAATATGTGTTATGGTCCGTCTCAGGTATTTGGTTTTGTAATATGTATCATGTTGTCTCGCCTATTTGTTACTGGTTTGAGACTCGCTAATAATATATTTAAACTTTATTCTTGGATTTCAGACTTATATTTTGCAAATCTTGAAAAAGATACAGTTTTCTAAAAAGAAGAAAAAATACAGTGTAAGAATGATTTTCTTTACACTGTGCTTAAGATCTCTTTTAAGATCCCTCATCAAAAAGTAAGTTATGTGGGATTTTCTTTCTAAATATTGGCATCAGAATGATCTTATTCTGAGTTTTAAATATCATCGAAATGCTTTCCCACATAGGAACGATATTCTCCAAAAAGGTCAAATACAATTTCACAATAATAGTTCTCCATACAAAAATATTCATATCACAATCAGTGTCGACTTAGAATATGTGCTCATAATGTATTTGCACTAGGTCCTTTTATTTTATTTTTTGGTAAAAGAATTTAGAATCCTAATTTTTGAATTTGCAATAACATATGGTGGAAAAGTTATCTAAGCACAAGGTCCACAAATTATTTGAACCGGACATGAGCAGAATGATATGTATGATTTGTATTTGATCTGGAAGGAGAATAATGAGTCCAATCCAACTTATTATTATCTGCATTTTATTTTCAACAATTCGATGCCAAGTCATTCAAAAAAAAAAAAGAAAAGAAAAGGAGAAAAGCGTATGCATGCGTGATGCAAACAGGATGACGTAGGGGGTTACTTGCGTACGAGGCTGCTGAATCGTGCATGCTTCACCACCATTCAGAAAAGACACGTGCATGGACCATTATAGTATATGTTTGGCTAAAAGTCCCTTGACTTGGAACAACTGGACTCTAGCTACACTTTTAACATTAAAAAAAAATAAAACGAAATTGCTAGTCTCTGGTTATACTTTACTAGCACATCGGTAACTGTTCTATTTTCTATGGGATTTGTTGGGATGAAATCTGCAATGGTATTTCAAGAAAATCTCCAACTAAATATACATGATTTTGTTTGAACTATTAGGTAGCCTGACTCTTCATCAGCTTAAGTCTTTCTCAAATATAGCATTGCCTATTATATTCATATATATGTTAAAGGCTGTGAACTTTTTCGAGTCAGTCAATTACCTATTTCGTACAAACTAATAGCAACCATTTTTATGGTCATAATGATCCATTTCCCCCACTCATTCGATATGTTTATTAGAAATCTGTTCACTACTCTCCCGTTTATCAAATTCACTTAAAAAAACTAAAAATGTCATAACAACTTCTAAAAATCCAATATTTTGTTCTGTTCAGAAGTTGAACAAGTAAGGTATTTGTAATTAACCCGGTTAAACGACTTTTACGAGTATAAATTCAATATGAAGAAAAATATTTTTTTTATTGATATCAACTTTGAGTAGGCTCAAAATTGTAAAACTTGAGAGTTAGTTTGAAATTTATGGTTTCAGGAGGTTTGAAATCATTTAAAGTTTTCCTTCTCGGTTTTCAGCATTTTCTATTTATGTCGTTGAACGTAACACTAGGGAGCTTAGACCATGATTAAGGAGGGTCTTTAACGAGGTTTCTTAAGGCGTAGGACCCATGAACAGTATAAGAGTCGGTTATAAAAACTATAAATTAAGAACCGATTTTTATGAGTTTCTTACACTGTTCACGGATTCCACTGACATGTGGCGGCTCGCGATTGGTTTACTTTATTAAAAAAAAAAACAAGAAACCCACTTGGGTTTCTTGGGTTAATCATGTCTTTAAGTCATAATTAATGCAGGTTTCTTAAGATGAGTTTTTTAAGAAAAGTTAAGAAACCGTTTCTTAGTTTTCTTAAGAAAAGTTAAGAAACAGTTTCTTATTTCATAGTTTTAAAAAACAGTTTCTTAACATTTCTTAAGAAAACTATGAAACAGTTTTTTTAACTTTTCCTAAGAAACCCACATTAATAAACCTGCATTAATCATGGCCTTAGCTTTCCGAAACTAAAGACAAATAAAACACACGTAAGGTTATTGAATTGCATATGCATATAGATGCAGAGTACGTAGTGATGTCATCCTGGGGACGTCGTCATGTAGAATTATCCGAGGAGAAGTTTTGGACGATGACTTAAAGATGGTCTTATATTATAGTCTTAGTACTCCACCTGGATCAACAAAACTACAAGTCTACAAGACTACAACTATCTGATTTTTTCCAGCCATAGAAGACTTACTCCACCTATTTTTGAAATCTATTTTATTGGTTAATAAATATATTTTTTAAATTTGCTAATTCTTATTCTTCCAATTTTTTTTTGTTTTTTTGTCTTTCAATAAATATTTTGTTATTCATATTTTTATTTTTATTTATAGTTAACTATCTTATTAATTAAAGGTTTTTTGTTAACTGGGAGAATTAGATCAAATTAATTTTTTTCTAGACCTAGGATCAGCCGGTGTTAATATCTAATAATATGACGTAAAACATATTTTTCGACGGGAACTGAAATAATTAGAGGCACTATGAATTTAACTTTTTCACAAACACTGGGAATATTTAGTTAACTTTTCCATGAGCCCTAACTATTTTTATTCACCAGCAACAATATTATAAATGCTTACGGATTGTTAAAATACCCAGCGTGACCAATATCTTTGTTGGTCGTCAACTGGCAGCGACATATCACTTTTTCTAAAGATCTGTTTAACAATGTGTATAAAAAGACTAAGAAATTTAGGTCCAATTAATTAAAAGTTTAGGTCCAAAATAGAAATGGGTAAAATGCGAGTGGTTTTGCTTTAGTAAGGATTCTCATATCAGTAGGTTTATACTAGAAAACGGATTAAATGAATCTTAATAAAAAAAAAATCAACAATTTGAAAGCTATGCGATCTATCTATGTATAATAACTTTTGAAATTTGAAAACCAATACAAATGGCTGTGTACAAAACCGGTTTAAATATCGATAAATGTTCAGATTACTTTGAAAAAAAATTCACATTCAACTATATTTCATTCTCCCATCATTATGTTATCAAACTTCGAAACAGCATACAATTATTTCTCTCGCAACACGATACTAAAATTATCATTTTTATGTACCAACGTAACGCTACTGTCCATGATTAGTAAAAGAGTATGTGTCTAAGTAGTAGATTCTCTATAAGCTCGAAACAAGTGAAAACACGTGAATTTTGATTTTTGCAATGTAAGTGCATTTGTTTTTGGTAAAATAAGAAAACTTTATCCCAAAACTTGAGTTATAAAAATTTTAAGAGAAAGTAGACTTTTCTACAACACATTAAAGAAAACTTACGGTTTTTTTTTGTCTTATAAATAGAGAATCTTTTTTTTCTTTTTTCTCATTCACAAACTTTGAAGCGAAGCTCTGCAAGAAAATTCTGGGAGACGAAAGTCCTAGTCGTCAAGCTTCCTCTCATCTCTCTCGCGCATCTCTCTCTTCTGTCTCTCTCTCTGTGCGATCTCTCTCTCTCCTCGCCGATCGCTCTCTTTCTCTCCTCGCCGAGCAGCCGCGAGTGGTAATGGTGGACGCCGATCGCGAGTAGTGGTGGTGGTGTGTTGATTGGAGTTCATATCCTCTCAGATTTCTATTCCCGTTTCCAGATCTAGATCTCTAGATCTCTAGATCTATTCCTAAGGTAAGGTGATTCGAACTCAATTTTCTTTTCATGTTCTTTATATTGGTTGATGAGGAACTAGTGTTCGGAGAGTCCTTGTTTGAAAGTTAAGTTGTTTGATCATAATGAGAGTTAGGTTGTTAGATGAATGAATCTTGTTGCATAAGAACCTTCACACTGTTTAAAGGACTTAATGAACTGTCTTGTGTTGATGTGGATGATTGATGATGAATGATTTCTTTTGTGTTGGTTGTTATGTGATGGTTGATGATGAATGATGATGAAAGGTAGGTTACTAGAAAGAAGTGCACGCCTAGGTTAATAGTGAATGTTGTGAATGACAAGTATTACAATTGGTTCCATTTGGTATCATGTATGTGTGTGTGTATGTATGTATGGTTGTAACGTGAAGTATGTATGTGACACCGAGAATGGCTCGTACGCATCGTTGAAGTCAGCCACCATGTAATATTTGTCCAACCCTATGAATCTATACCCGACTACATCTTTATTGACGTTACAAGCATGCTCTTTCACATTTTCCTTCAAATGCTATAAATAATGACCATGATGCGCATGTGGATACACGTTTGCTATAGCGAAGATCAAGCTTTGATTTCTGTCAGTCATGAAAACTAGTTCCGAAGAGTTTAGTATAGCTTTTTTCGCTTCTTGAAAAAACAAGTCCAGCTAGCATGATTCTCTCCATCTAGTACTCCAAACGCAAGTGGATAAAACATTCGTCTATGGTAACAGACGGCGGCGCTCCATAATCTTTGGGAAAATAACCACGAGTTGTAGGATAGATGAGGAAGAGGGAGTTGAGTTGTGGAGGAGGAGCTTATCCTTCCTTTCCCCAAAACAGATCCGATGAAGAAATGGTTTTGGGATTTCATGGTTTTTGTCCAATTATTTTTTTATTACAAGACTAGAAACATATGATAACCAAACCAGTTCAGATAGCATACTCTGACTGGTTTACAATCAAAATCTCGGTTTTTTTTAAATTGAACTAAGGGTAATTTCGTTTTTTCACCTTTGATTAATAAATTAAGGGCATAAGAGATTATCCAGACCCATAAGAGATTTGCCCATAAAATGGAGAGACAATCAAACCATTGTTCCGTCTCATATCATGAACACACATCGATATCGCAGAAAATAAAGTAATTAACATAAGAAAAACAATTATTCGAATATCATTCAAGTAAAACTCTTTCCCTCTTGTCAAGCTAGGGCAGTAAAATCAAATCATAATCTAGTTTCCAATAATGATACGGAACAACCCTAGGTGCAACTGAAATGCATATTTTAGAATAAAATTTCATTAATGTTTAATATCTTTGTATTCCAAAAAAAAATTGTCACTTACAATAAAGGATAGAAAAAATATTTTATTTTATTCCATAACATTTCTTATTTCAGATTTTTTTTAAATTTTTATTTGTAAAATCAATTTAAATCAAAAACGTTTTAGAATAAATAGGATGTAAATTTCATTCTATTAAAATTTATAAATAATAATTTATATCATCTTAAATATTTTGTTTGTTTGTTATCAATGACATAAAATTATTAAATTTGAGAGAAAAAAATAAGGACAAGAAAAAAAGAGGTCAATGTCGGAGCCGCCTAAGGTGGCTACTTGTTCACACCATAAAAGTAAACCCTTCTTAAGTTGGAAGTCGCGGTCGAGTCCAGTCAAGATTTTGTTGCCCTTTCCCCCGCGTGGGTCCTTTTTGTCTCTAACGCCTCCAAAATTTCCACGTTTCTGTATCATCCTCCTCCAATTTATTTTTCAAATTTTTCGTTTTATTTTTTAATGTATAATGAATGTTGTTAAAAAGTAAATGGAAATTTTGTACCAGTAGTTAAAATAACAAACTTATATACTCATTAGAGGTGATTAGTTGGATTCAAACTAGAATTTTTATTTTTAATTTCTATCTACAATAATATAAATTATTAATTATTTTAAGTAGTTTTTAAAATTAAAATTTAAAAATAAAAAAATGATTATAACAGCTTTGTTTTATAAAGCAAAAACATATTGTTGTAGAATGGTTATAAACATATATGTTTCTTTTTTATATTTTTCATTTAATTTCTAGTACTACATTAGTTTCAAGTACATCAAAAATTTTACATACTAAATTTTACAGTGAAATTTCTACAAACTATAGTTTAGCCAATCACCCTCATTGTATCTGAATTTGATATGATATCAAAACCATTCGTCTGAATTATTGTATAGATGTTTAACGTTAAATTTTTGTACCGATAACTTAAAAATACTAACATCTAAATATTATATTAAATTATTCATTGCTAATTTAAATAAAATAGAATGTCCATGATTAATATATATAAGTTTAACAAATCTCATGTCTTTCCATCATTTGTCTTTCTGTAATTAGGAGCTGATTTAGAGAATTCAGAGAAGCGGTTGAATACCATACATACATCTATATTAATATAGCCATTAACATGTGTTCATTAATTAACTTTGTACTCAAACAAATACTGTATGAATTAATGGATTACTCCTTTTCACTACTTTACTATAGTATGTTGTATTAAAATAGATGCCATAAGTATAATCTCAACATGTATTCAACATGTTAATAAAAAAAAAAAAAACATATATTCAACATCTTACCAGATTTTTCCTTACTTGTGTTTTATTTATTTATGTTAATCAGAGTCAATAGGTCAAGCAAGTCAAGTGAACGTTCGTAATTCGTAGCCACTATGGATCTGAACGAGAAATATTATTTTAAAATTAATTTTCATTAAACTGAACATAATATTAAAGGAAACACGTATCTGACCATATTGAAATTTATGCACATAGTTTTCTTCGGCATGGGGGCACTACCGCCGATATTGTTGATTCCTCTTTACTTTTGTTTTTATTTGTATTTTCCTCATAAGTTATAATAAATTGTTATCATTGATTTATTTGAGTTGGTTTGGATTGAGACTTGATACTTGATAAGTCTTTGGACGGTATGTTTAAGATGTCTTATTATTCGATTTCTCAGGTATTTTACCAATTTAAGTTATTTGCCTTTTTTATCATAGTTGTTTGTTGCTAACTATAAACTTAAATTTAATATAATTACAAAGAATTCATATATTTGTTAAATATTTAAATTTTAATATTTACAAAGAATTCAATTATTTGTTAAATATCTAAATTTTAGTTATGGAAAGAGACCACTTATTTGTGGAGTAATATCACACCAAAAATATATTTTATTTATTTATATATTAATGTATACATCGTAAATATATATTAGATATGATTATTACGACTTAATTCATTTAGAAAATTTAAAAAATAATTGCCATTTATAAGAACAACACACCACAATATAACCACACATCTGGTAAAAATTAATGAAATAAAAACTATACGAACTATATGAATCGCATGATAATATCCATTAACTAATATATGGTATGTATAATATAGTTAACACCACAAAGATAATTATGATATCGGAAAATGTGTCAGAATTAGAATTTGGTATTTCCAAGTGAAAATTTATTTGAGAAACGAATCATAACACATATCTAAATGATCAAAAACAAAATAAATATGCATAGATTAAACATTAAAGTGTAACATTGTATCTCAAAGAACGTGGTATAACATGTTAAATATGTTAAGCATAATCAAAAGTGTTGGGTTACAAATCTGATACACTTTATAGATATCAAAATTCTGTTGATGATGTTAGTAACATAACACATAATAGTTGTCATGAGATTTATATAGTTCGTGCAGGTTTAATATATTATTTGTGTAAATTAATAGTCATTTTGTAGTGTATGTTCTTATAACTAACAATTATTTTTGCAACCTTTTATAGAATACATTGTACTAAAATTATCTTTTTATATATTGCATAGATCCGTAATTAACGAATCAGAATATATAATGCATTAATTAATTTAATTTGATGCCTTCAGATCAACCATGGTTACGTATGAAACAAAAAATTACAATGGATAGAAAATGTAAACGGTATGATATACATAAACGTAGAACACACGAAACTAGGATTGATCACTCCACAATATTTTGTAAAGTATAAACCCATTGATTTAGCCAATCAATATAATTCTAAAGATAATGAGCTTTATGTCTTTTTTTTACCCGAAAGTCTTTAATGTCTTCTGGACTTCTATCGAAGACAGCTTTTAAGTTTGATCATCACTTTCCAACGACTTTCCTCCCTAACAAATCCAAAACCTCACACACACTCTTTCTAGTTTTGTATTATAAAATGAAGCCATTACTCATTCACTCAGACCACAACTTGCGACGGAAGAAAGCAAGTCTAGACTTTAGTTTCTAAGCACCAACTACTTCTTTGGTTTGTGTTTTTACAACAATAATTTTTAATGGACTGTTCTTCGTCTCTCGACATATCTCTGAACCTCAACACCAACACTGTTGATCGTAGTTTCCCAGCAAAACTTCCAGTGAGTCCTGATTTCACATAATCTATATCCCTTTGATTTCTGTTGACTAGGTTTGTTGTATTAGTTATTGGTTTGTTTGAAATGTTTGACATTTCAGAAGGAGGTCGAGGTTTCGACTTCTGCTGGTGTTGAAAGCAAATGGTTGATCAAAGACAAGGTTAGTACCTAGTGAGGGTTATTGTATTCGTTTATATATTTAATAGATTTGAAAATTTAAACGAAATTTGCTTTTATTGGCTTAAATTATGCATTATAGTTTTCATGATTTTAAATATTAATGAAATTACGTGTTATTCAATTGTACGAATTTACTTATGAATTTTATTCTATATTGATTTTTAGATTTGTATAGATTTCTTTGTTAAAATACAAAAATATAACCATAATTAAAACTTACGGATATAAAAATACAAAAAAAAAAACTGAAAATCAGTAAATTGTTCAAATTTGTAAATTTTGTAGATTTTCAAATCAATTAAAATACGTACACAAATAATACTCTAAATTTGAATTGTTTGCAACAAACTAGAGTGTAAGTGAGTTAAGAGAGGAGGTAAACAGAGTCAACTCAGAGAACAAAAAGATAAAAGAGATGCTTGCAACAATCTGGGAGAACTACTATGCATTACATCATCATTTAGAGAATCTTCAAAGTCAGCAGAGCCCTGGAATAGATCAGATCAAACAACCTCCAAAGAAAAGAAAACAAGATCCAGAGGAGTTCTTACAGTTTCCTAATGAACTCAGTAGTGGAAAAACTGATAACAGCTCAAGCAACCACGAGCATCATCATCATCAACAACATGAGCAAAAAAATCAGCTTCTTTCATGCAAAAGACCAGTCACTGATAGCTTCAACAAAGCAAAGATTTCAACAGTCTATGTCCCTGCTGATTCTTCAGACACAAGTTTGGTAAGTGTTTTGTGTGAATATCTTGTGTTATTATTGTTTAAGTTTCCCATGGACGACGCATAATGGAATTACTTTGCAGACAGTAAAAGATGGGTATCAATGGAGAAAATACGGACAAAAGGTTACAAGAGATAACCCTTCGCCTAGAGCTTACTTTAGATGCTCGTTTGCGCCGTCTTGTCCAGTAAAGAAGAAGGTAAGTTCACACATTGAGTTCGAGTTTCACTTGTAAATGTTTATCTCTACTTCTTGAGCTGTTTAATTATGATATTGGCATGTATTGTTGTTGTTGTTCAGGTGCAACGCAGCGCAGAGGATCCGTCCATACTAGTGGCTACATACGAAGGGATGCATAACCACTTAGGTCCAAACGCTTCTGAAGGGGATGTTACAACCCAAGTTGGAACAAGCACTATGACTTTGGATATGGTTCATGGTGGTCATAGAATAGCTTTAGAGAAAAATGAGAGGGTAACGATGCAAGAGGTTCTGGTTCAACAAATGGCGTCTTCGTTAACTAAAGATTCAAAGTTTACTACTGCTCTTGCAGCTGCTATATCAGGGAGGTTGATGGAACAGTCTAGAACATGAAGGTTTGAGACTTCAGCTAATGTTTCTGTTTTGGTTTGTCATCCCTGTAAAAATAAAGGATTTGAGTTTTCTTCACTTTCAAATTGTAGTTGTTACTTGAGAAAAAGGTGAAAAGTTAAGTGTATATAAATATGAGAAGTATATGAAAAAATCATAAGCATTCAAGAAAATTCAAATATCACTCGTTATAAATGGTTAGAGGAAAGTTGATTCATTTGAATTCATTGAAGGGAAAAGATTTGTGAAAATATGTTTTGTGTATGATATGATCTTTGGGGCATGGACGTTCAGTTTGGTTCAGGTTTTTTTAAGGTTTTCGGATTCAATCTCATAGGCTCTATTGGGTTTTATATATATTCGATTAGGTCCAGTTATACTCAAAGATTTCATTTAGACATTTTTACAGATTAAGAAAATAATTCAGATATATTTATTGTTTTATTAATTGCACATTTAATAAATAGTATTCTATAAAATTGATGCATTTTATAATTAATATTAAATTTAAAGTAAATATAAATTATATTAAATTTCAAAATGATATTTTTATATAACAAAAAGTGTCAAATGCAATCCAATTCAGTGGTGAACCTGAGAATGCAATGGAGATGTTTCTTCTTACTGCAAAAGAAGAATTGCAGATGAAAGAGTCCCATATGCAAAAGAACCAAGTGGTGGTAGTCATTTCGAATTTGGCATCATCCACTTTTCTTAGACCACGATTATCGCTATAACCCATAGTGGGTTTTTTTTGGCCTAACTAAAAAAACACCAACTATGGATCGTCATGTGTCAATGAAGTCCGCGAACAGTGCAAAAAATCTTTAATAATCGATTCTTATTTAATGATTTTGAAAGTAGTTTTTGGGTTTTTAGTGGATCCAATCCTCTTAAAAACCCATCCACCCCACCGATAATTATGCTTTTAGGTTTTCAACCAGTGTTCCTCAAGAAGAGAGCTTAGATACAACCGTCAAAAGAATCTATTTATTGCTAAAAAAATAGATCTATTTTGGTGACATTTATTTATCAACCCTGACTATAACTAGACAATAATTACAAAATCAGTTAGAACATGGGTTTGTATTATGTGGAATTATCCGTCCAATAATCTAAAATAAATAGGGTTTTGATTTAGAACAAATTTGGAGAAAATAATTTTTTTTTAGAAATTAAGTTTTGTAACTAAAAATAATTTTTCACCAAAAAGTTAAAATTGGTTTTTTCACCAAAATGTTTCCCGCCACACACAAAACAAATTTTGCTACCAAAACCATAAAAAGAAAATTTCCACAAAAATCAAAAATCATATTTTCTCGTTAAAGCTGCAAACTCAAATTTTCTGCCAAAACAATAAAATAAGTTTTTTTGGAAAAATCGTTTCTCCGTTAAATTATAAAATTTTGTTTTCTTTGTTAAAACCGTAAAATCGAGTTTTTCGCCAAAATCACAAAACCTTATTTTATTCCAAAATTACAAAAAATAAAATTGTCACCAAAACGTAAAATCAAATAAAATTTTCGTTCAAAATCGAGTTTTTTCACAAAAATTATAAAATTGAGTTTTTTGCACTAAAATCACAAAATCAAATGTCCTCACAAAAAGAGGTTTCCGCCAAAACAACAAAACAAATTTCCATCTGCTAAACCTTGCCCAAAAACGGACAACAGTTTCTCTATATGAAAGTGTTGGCAACGTTCGTCTGAATGTCTGATGAAGTCTTTAGCGTTTTTGTGAAGTGTCTTTTGGTTAGACTAGTTGTCACTGTTTCTGTTTCATATATGGGATACGTATCATAAAATCACTATCCAAGGTAATGTCTCATGTTGATCCAATCAAGCTCCTTTGTAAATTATGCACTCGGCATTTAAGGTTTATGCTCTCACAGAAGATTAACACAAAAACTATCACAAGAGAGTTACAAACTTGTCACTCACTCCTAATTAAGAAGATACATTGTTTGCCCCAAAGAGAAGAAAAAGAGAGTTTGACAGCAAAAAAAAGGCCATTGCAGGGATCTCATTTGAGTGTTGTTGACCGGTGGAAATACTTTATTGCAGACAATGAGTAACAGTAGTTTTCTCAGAAGTAAGGCTCTCGTTGAGCTGTTGGAAGCTTCAGCTCAGAATCTGATTCATCGGGATCTGTGGCTGGTGAGAAGTAGCAGTCCACCATGTCTTTGGTCACATCTTCTAGGCGCGGAGGATCCCACTGCAAATTTTGGAGGGAAACAAACCATAAATTTCCATAAAGTTAAATAGTTCCATAACCGAAAGGAGTTGCAATATGTTTGTTTATGGTGTATGCACCTTTGGAGCAAAGTCTTTATCCACCAAACGGGCTCGAATACCCTATCAACAACAACAACAAAAGTTCATCATATGAAGAATGATGAAGAAAATGATGCTTTCATTGAGAAGTTGGTGATAGGCTTTACCTCGCAGAAGTCACCAGACACTGTCTTTGAGACTCCACAAAGAGATATACGGTACTCACGTGTGAGACATTGATCAAGAGTTTGAAATCTACCTTCTCGTATCTAAGAAGAGAAGAACCCGCTAGTAGAGTCAGAAAATAAAATGCTTTTTGACAAAGGAAAGGAAGAAACGAAAAGGACTCACAGATTGTAAAGTAATCTTTAAGCTCAAAGGAGAAGCTTCTTTGACTTGTTTGAGAGTTTTCTTGCACCATTCATTGCCAGAATTAGCAACCTCACTTTCCTGAAGCCACAGATAGATGTTAGAGCTTAAAACTTGACAAAACACTCAAGCAAAATCGATCAAGAGGCTTCAAGTTGAAATATAGGCAAAGATATCTCACCATAGCCTCAATGATTTCTTCAACCGTGTCAAGCCCAAAATATCTATCAATCATCTCAATCCTGAGAAAAGAAATTTCTGGTTACACCCACTTGGGATATAGTTCAAAGAGATTTTAAAACATGGGGACGAGGTAAAAAATTTACTTGTGAAGTACACTGCTATTGTCAGGGTAAACTAGATCACTATATTGAGCAAGAGAAGCCTCAATGACAGTAGGATCATCTGTCAACAGTTTACCAATCCTCTCTTCGACCATCCCAAGTCTCTGTCACAACAGCCAATATAAGGAATGCACTTAAGAGGAAAGAACAAAAGATGGGACAAGGTCAGAAAAATGGATCAAACCGAGTGTAAGCAAAAGTGAGTAGCAAGGCCACAGGCTATCATTTCGACACCATCAAGTTTCTGCCCTGTTAGAGCCAAGTATTCCCCTGAAAAAAGAAAGCACAAAACATGCTTCAGAAACACCAAAACATTGCAGGTGAAAGAATTTGTATGTCAATTCTTTTTAGATCTGGTATCTGAACCATCATACAGATATGCATAGAGTATGAATCTAGTGAAGAGATCAGCCAAAAATGAAGTCCACCTAAATAACCAGGAAGCCTTGAAAGGTAATAAGAAGCTCCTGCATCAGGATGAAAACCAATTTGAACCTCTGGATGGGCCAACACCTGCAATAGCGCGGTTTGTCAGAACACATTCACCACTAAAAATTCCAAGGTACAAGTGAAGAAACACTTTCACATACAAAGAGAGAAGCGCAACTAAAAATGACTAAGACATTATTTAAGATACAGAGAAAAATGGCGTCATAAACTCGATTGGAATCTTAAAAGTAGAAAATTTACAAAGCGAGACACATACAGTTTTATCTGTTGCTACACGAAACATCCCTGGAATGGAAATGCCACCACCACAACCCATTGTTACACCATCCATTATAGCTATCTGCAGTACCACAACAAAGCTTAAATCATTTCACTGCCTGCATCTTATATACAAAATCAGTTTCAAGTACTATTATAAGCAAGTCAAGCTCTTTTAAGTCACTCATGGTCAAACGAACGTCTCCAATCTGGTATTAACACATAGCATCAAGAGAAGTTCAAGAGTCTCACATTTGGTTTCAAATATGTTCCTTGGAGGTATACAAAATTGTACAAGTCCCAGAAAAACTGTTTACATTCTTCAGTATTCCCTGTACAGATAAAGGTGGAAACACATCAGCAACTCTTCTCACTAACATAACCAGATTAACTTGGTGAACGCGACTTCAAGCTATGGAATGGGTAATACTAAAACTCACATAACCTTTACAAGTTTTTAACAATGGAAACTAAAATAAGAGATGGACCTTCATTGATCGAGTGATAAAGAGGCAATACATCCGCACCAGAACAGTATGTTTTTCCGCTACCCTTCATGAAAAAATAGAAACAGTAGCTTAATCAAGGGATATTGTGCTACAACAATGCATCAAAAGGACACATGATCCAGTGAGAAGCTAGTGAGTACCATACCTTCATCAGCACAAAAGAAATAGCAGGGTTCTCTTCCCAGGACTCGTATAGCCTCTTTAACCGACCAACCTACAAAGACCAAACATTTACAACAAATTAGCTCCAGAAACAAGACTTCAACTCCAAGATGATCTAGTATTTCTCAAAACAATACCATAGGAGCAGAAAGAGCATTGAGAGAAGAGGGTCTATCCAGAATAGCAGCTCTTGATTTAGCTTTCCCTTCCACCAAAACCTTAAATTACATCATAACACACAATAACATATACAGAAAGGAAGTAACATACACAAACATTAACGAACAATCTAGCATTATAGCATCAAATCAATTACATAGCTCTGTTCTAACTATCTTGAGAACCAAAAAAAATACATAAAGTCAGCATCTTTCTGAAAAAAAATGAAACCATTTATGTTCAATATCAGATCAAGCACATCTATGGAAGATCCAAAAGTAAAGTAGAAGTCAAAACCTGGTCTTGGACATCGGAATCTGAAGCGGAATAGTTTGGCAGGGCAGAGAAGCTTCTTCCATACGAAACAGAACGAACCCATTGTAGGGGTTTAGCTACTCTCCTCAAAGCTCTCACTGTTTGCATCTTTTCGCTCTCTTTGTCTCCGTCGAGAAGACGGCTCTGGTTACGAAGGAGGAGGGTTTTGGCGTTTGAGGTTTTTTGCTCTGAAGTTGCGTTCGACGGCGATTCCTAGCCGTCAGATCATTCGATACTATGAGATGAATCTTGACGATGGATTCAATTTATGGCCTTAGATTTAGCCCACACGAGGCCCAATATAATACAGCTCACTAATCTTTCATTTACACTTACGGGCTTAAATTTTTGTGTGTTACTTAGAAAAAAAAACACTTCAATAAAAATTTAGATATGCAAAATAAGAAATAAAAAAAAAATTGTAAATTTAAAAACAAATGTGGAGAACATAAAGATTACTACTGTTAGATTATAAATAAATTAATGACAAAATAAATCATAATTCATTTTAATGTGTGTTATATATATATATATATATATATGTTAAATCAAAAAAAAAAGTAATTGAAAAATTAAATCATGTTTAAAATTAAATTAATGTATACCAATTTAAACGATATGAGCAGTTTAAATTAAATTTTCTATTTATCTTGTTTTGTCAACTTCTATTTATCTTATAATTTTGAGAAAATGTTATAACCAGTTTGTCATTCTCTTCTGCAATCTATAGACTAATTATTAGAACATTCATAGAAAGAAACATACGAGAAGTTGATCTGTTAACGTTCAAGTACCACAAAACTAAAGCCACTAATTAATGTAGTAAGTTATGACCATAACAATATTCCAAACTCTTTACAAATTTCTTCTCCCTCGACGTTTTGGAATTAGATCCTACACGATATGGAATGTCTCAGGCGCCAGGACGACGAGGTCAAAGACTTCGCCAAGCGGGCTAGGCGTGTTACCAGACAAACTTCAGAGCTCTTGTTACTATCTCTTTTCCCCGGCCATAATTT